>JASDQU010437379.1:36940-47136 GCA_032191745.1 Picea mariana | reverse complement strand
GTCATGTCCATGGCTTGATTGAAAGGCCTTAAATCACCTGGTCTTAATCAACCTCCCACCATGTGAAGAGAATTTGATGGAAGAGGTTTCCATCCTCATGGATTATTACAATCCTTAGCCGTTCAAGTGGGAAGAAAAATGGTTTTGTAGATGTTGAAGTAGTCGATTCTCTCCTTGATTATAAATTGTTGTTAGGGAGAAGTTGGTTCTACACTATGCCTAACATCACTTCACTAGTTTCTTGATGCGTCGAATTCCCAAGGTAAAATTGTGACCATCGATCAATTAGATTACTGCACCCGCGATGCTCACACTCAAATGACCAACAATATTCCTTTTCTAGGAGACTCAAAAATTAGTTATGAAAGTTTTGGTGTAGGTCTCTTGAAAGACTCTTCGCTCATGGGTACCTTTTCTACACCTCTTCCTCCCACTATGAAACACATCACAATGGTTAATATGATTTCGACTATGGAGCATCAATCCTTCAAATCATCTGATCCATGGATCATGCCTAGTCCTTTAGAATTTGATACACTAGGTGACACTATGCCACTTAGTCCTGCAAAGGTCAAATATGATGCCATTCAGTCTGCCTCTCCTTCACTAGATGAACAACATCTTCTAGCGTCTACTACATATTTGTTACCATCCTTGTTATATTCCCTATACTCTACTTTCGATTACATCCTATATATTTTTCCATCAGATGAATCTATTATGGAAATGGTTAGTATCGAGGAGGCATCATGGGATGTCAACCACCATCGTTCATCATTTCTTCCTGTTTTGGATGAAATCGAGAAACATATTTCCTCTATATTTCCTAGTGATATCGTCGACTCTCCCCAATCTCCAATACTGACTCAGGATACCATATCTAAGGGGAATTTGGGAAATATGTCTCACACGATTACTGTTGACATATCCATTAAAGAAGGTATTGTGGAAAACTTACAACTAGGTTCCAATTGTTTAGATGAAGAAGTTGAAACTTATACCACCTTGTTTAAATAATTTCACAACATCTTTTCCTGGAGCTATGAAGAAATGCTTGGGATCGATCCTTCGATTGTTGTGCATGAAATCAAAACTTACCTGGGAGTTAAACCTGTGAGACAAAAACTTTTCCTGGTTCATTGATCCAGATTATTTTTGGGATGAAATGAAAGCAGAGATATTACAATGAAATAATCATGAAAATTTCCATAAACATAGAAATACAACAACACATGATTTATTTTAATGAAATAATTGTACAGAGACTATAAAATTATAGAGTGCAAGACTCGCTAGAATGATGGCAAGTTTATCTCTAAGAAGATATGTGACAACTACGCTCATTCACAAGAAGATCATTACAATGAGGATCTGAAGGAATTTTTATAATAAACATGAATGCAAACACCCTAGACATCCAAAAACCTAACCCTAAGAGATGAAACACCAAATTCATGTGGGCCCCATTGGGGTAAGTTAGTACATTAACTTCTTGAGATTGTAACTGTTTCATACGATCTCTGTTTTAGGCACGTGATAGCTCGTTGGAAAGGTATTTGTGAGAAGTAGGCAATATGCCATCAAAATATGATTTTGCCTATAGTTTGACTATGGAAATCCAAGAAAACAATATTTAGAGCCCCAAAACTACCCTGGAAGTACAAAAAGATGTATTGACATGAAAACTTCCAAAATAATCCTGTTGGAATAGGTGGGTGACCACCAACATCCACCTGGATGCTGTGTAGGGATTCAGGAAATCCCCATAAGTGAAGAACCCACAATTACAAAGAATTTTCCCCATTACATAGAAACATGCTGAATTGAAAATTTTCAATATGATCTAGTTAGAATTTGGAATAGGTGGGTGGCCACCAATATCCACCTGGATCATTCATCCTAAAACAAATGCGGCAATCAAGGAAGAAATTGAAAAATTGTTAAAATATGGTTTTATTTATCCCATCCCTCTGATCAAATGGGTTTCCAACATTGTTCTGGTCGCCAAGAAACAAGGGACAATTCGTGTTTGTGTCGATTATCGAGATCTTGATAAGGCTTTGCCAAAGGAAAATTACCCTAGACCCTTTATCGACCAAATTATCGATAATTGTGCTGGAAGCATCATTTTCTCTTTTATGAATGGATTTTCTAGATATAACAAGATTGACATTTTACCCACTGATCAACACAAAACATCCTTCATCTTCCCATGGGTGAATTTTGCCTATCGGAAATTACCTTTTGGCCTTAAAAATGCTGTAGCCACTTTTCAATGGGCTATGTCATATGAATTCCATGACATCAAACATATTTTTGAACCTTATCTCGATGAATTATCAACTAACTCGAATCAACGACAAGACCATATTGGTCACCTATGAGCCATATTTCTTCGATGCAGGTTTTACAACATATGTTTGAACCCCCATAGATGAATTTTTGCTGTTGAATCAGGGAGACTCCTAAGATTCGTAGTCTCCAAAGATGGGATTAGGGTGGATCCCTTAAAATACAAATCCATTCTCGCTTTACCCCCTCCCAACAATCTTACCCAACTATAAAGTTTGCAAAGGAAAGTAAACTTTCTCCACCGTTTTATTTGGAATTACACCAAAATCAATAAAGGGTTCATGAGATTGTTGCAGAAAGATGCCCTTTTCATCTGGGATGCAATGACTCAACGCTCATTTGATATCCTAATCATTCTTTAATGAACACACCACTTTTTCACCCACCGAATTATGCAAAAGATTATATCCTTTATTTGGCTGACTCTACTTACACTATTGTTATGGTGTTAGTACAAGAGGATGATGACGGTACCGAACATGTGATCTAATATTTTAGTAAAAGTATATTAGGTCTTGAACTCTGATATTCACATGTCGAAAAGTTGGATTTGGCAACAGTTATTTCCTTCCAAATATTTCACCACTATATTCTATTATGTACTACCACGGTCATTGCATACTCAAACCCCATGTACCACATCTTGACTTGTCAAGTACTTGGGGGAAAATGTTCGAAATGGATCGTCATTATCCAAGTATTCGATCTCGAGGTTTCTTAATCCAAGGCTAACAAATTGTTGGTTTTTGCGGAATTAATTTGCAATCTTCCCCATACTGATGAGAATAATAAGCCCAATGATTCTCATCTAGATGAATCCCTGTTCCTCACTAGTAATTACAATCCATGGCATGGAGACAATATTCTCTATCTCCAAACCCAATGTTTTCATCCTATCATTTCATGTGATGAACGGCATCACATTAGACACCATTCAAAGCGCTACCTTATCATAGGAGACACGTTGTACCACCATGGCATTGATACTATCTTATGACATTGCTTAACCCATGAAGAGGCTAAACAAGGTTTAAATGACTGTCACCTTGGAGCTTGTGGCGGTCATCTTTCTAGGATGGATACAACCCAAAACGTTTTACGTGTCGATTATTTTATTTCCTTCCATATTCAAGGATTGCATTGAGGCCGTTAAAAAATTGCGACCCTCTCAAATATTTTAGAAGAAAGCACATACCCACCCAACTCCACTTCATTCCATTATTGACGTCATCCCCTTTTCAAAATGGGGCATCGATTTTATGCAATGTAATCCTACCTCAACTGAGGGCATTTTTATATTATCGTTTCTGTCAATTATTTCATTAAATGGGTTGAGGCTATGCATACATTCCTTAACGATGGCTGAACTGCATCACTTTTATTGTTCAATCACATCGTCGCTTGAGTCAGTGTCCCACAAGCTATTGTAACTGATCATGGATCTCATTTCCAGAACCAAATGATGGGTGAATTGCGCACCAAGTTACGTTTTCTCCATGAAAATTCATCCCCCTACTACCCTCAAGAAAATGGACAAGTTGAAGCCATAAAAAAAAGTCCTGAAAACCATGCTTCAATGCATGGTAGGAGTGAACAAAACCTCTTGGCATTTGCATATCTTCTCTGCACTCTGGACTTATCGAACTTTAGTTAAAACTTCCACTGGATTTACACCCTTCCAGTTGGTATATGGGATAGAAGCATTATTAACGATCGAATGTGAGATTACCTCTTTAAAAATCACCATAGAACTCCTACCCCATACTTCTGCTGAAGAGGAACAATTTTTATATCTAACCAAGATGGATGAAACCTGTCATGATGCTTCTCTCATCAATGAGACATATAAAAAACACATCCAAACTCAATATGATAAGTCCATCCGACCTTGTGCTTTCGTAGAAGGAGATTTAGTCCTGGTCTATGATCAATATCATGACAAACTAGGGGTAGGAAAGTTAGAACCCATGTGGCACGAGCCATACATCATAAAATGTGTGTTACACAGAGGCACCTACGAGTTATTAGATTATAATGGAATATCTCTCGGTAAGCCCTGAAATGGTCTTTACCTCAAGAAGTACTATACATAGAATATCTCACATGTGTGCTTTGTACATTACTGTACTATATTCTTTTGACATGGTGAGTCTTTTATTTTGTGTGCATGGGTTTTTCACCAGCTGCTTATACTTTTCTTTGTGATTGAATGCGCATATGACATCATCATTTCCCATCTATTTTGGGTTTGCAGATGGCGTTAGTCAACATACCCAGAATATTGCTTCTGTAGCTTGGGTCATTTTCCACTCTGGTGAGTTAGTGAGTTTAGGAGGAATTTTCCTCGGATCTACGACCAATAACGTTGCAGTATATCATTCCGTCATCAAAATTTTAACCGAAGTCTCTTCTCTAGGTATATCTCAATTGATTATCAACCTTGATTCTCAACTCGTGGTCCGTCAACTAAATCATAAGTACGTAGTTCACAACCTAGTCTTACTACATCTCCATCTAAGGTTCACCATATTGAAAGATCTTTTGACTTTCTAGAATATAGATATATATCGAGAGAACTCAATGTGATTATAGATTTGTTAGCAAATTATGTGTTGGATTGGTATATTGTGTATAGATAAACATTTGGAACATAAAGCATTAAAACATCACATAAAACAAAATAGAATATAAGTAGCCACCACAAAACTCGTTTATATATAAGCTTGATGGAAAAAGTTTTGTCAAAATACATCGCCCAAAAAGTACATAACAGGGAAAAACATGGGCCTTTATGCCCATAGAATCATCATAAAAGGATAAAAAGTGTCCGTAGACTCTAGAGGTCCCCCTTCACCACATTGTGCTTAGCATAACACACTACCAATCTCGCCACTCGTCGTAACAAATGACTGAGACCCTCAGGTACCCCAACTGTATGTCTCTGAAGGTGTAGGGGTACATCTTGCATCCTCATGGAGGGAACACCCATGGTCAAATCATGAAGGTTCCTCTCCACCTCTTGGAGTCCTCCCACTTTGATGTCATGCTCTGCCATTTACTGAGCATCTCCACGACATCCTAATGCTGGCATCTCTACCAGACGTGATGCACCTCTATTTGCATGATGAAAACTAACTGACTTATATCCCTTGTCCTACAGCCAAAAGCATATAAAAAACCAGAAAAATATTGTTACAAGGTTATGATTTTTCATACCCAATGCATCCCACTGTATACCCTCGGGAAGCACTAAATATGCACTACCCTTGAAGTCCACCCCAACATATTGAAAATACTCGATCACCACTAGCTGCCTCCTCCACCATGCAAATAAGTCAGTAGTAAACCAAAAGGCTGAGGGTTCATTTCCAAACCTAGGGGACAGAATAGTCCACCATTCCATATGGGGCTCAATCGTGGGGCGTTCTATCATTGAAACCTATGGTTGTATATGTGGAACTTGATCTAGGAAAAATGAGACTAAGAAATATCCATACCCAAACTATTTCTTCCTGCCCATTCAACATTTGGAGATATGCTCCTTAATGTTCCTTGAAAACCCTACACTTCAGTTGAATAGCCTAGGCTCCAAGCATTAAATGGCATAAGGTATCTAGAACTTGGAAGTGAGATGAGCACTAGCGCTTCCTTCCATTTTTGTAATCACAAAGAGGATGTATAGAAGAGATAAATCCATCATGTCTTTTATGACAATCCTCCCTCCTACCAAGCGTGACCCTGGTAAGAAGTATTAGGCAACATATTCCTCTGTCGGTCGTGGAGTGGCCCGATGTTTGGACAAAAGAATAGGTGCTCCTCTACTCGAAAGCCCCATCAATAAGCACACATCATCCATGATAATCTCAAACCTATGTGGTCCTGTTCGGAATGCTTGCTCGTCATTATCCCACAATCTGATCAAATATTCAAGTAAAATAACTTCTTTCCTAATATTTTGGAGCTTGAAGTACTTTAACAAACCACAATTTCGTAAGGCTGCCCTCGCTTGAGGGTTTTGTAAGGCATCAATGTCATCAAGTTCATTTTTACGTTATTTCCATTCAATCATGATTAGCTATGTGCAAACCTGCAAATTCATGAATTGATCATCATTACCTAAGTTTTCAAAGAAATGAATTGCCATATTTCATCCTAGAAATCAATTTTTTTAAAATTTTTGTGCCTATAGCTCCTTTAAAGAGAGAAAAGAGTTCTAACGCTCCCCAAACGCACACACTAGGGTGTTTAAATCTCGATTGGTGCTCCCCTCAATTGCTTGAGGGAGTGCCGATCCAATTCGATGCTCTAGGGCTTCCCAAGGAGCCAAAAATATTAAATTAAAGGCTAAAATTCAATAAAAAAACATGTAAATGAATGAAAAAGAGGAGAAAACCAACCTGATCCCGATGGATTCGAAGATGGTCGCACACAGCTCTTGCAATCAACGCCCAAAAATCACTCCAAAAGAGGAAAAAACTCAAAGGGGAAATGAGAATAGTAAAACAAAAGGTGAAATGACTTTTTGCCCTAATTTGATATTTGATATGTCTAAATTTGGTCATTTTTCCTCCTTTTCACATTTTATAAAGTCAATTTTTTTTATTTTTTGTCATTTTTAAAAGAAACTACTAATTTCTTTTGCCTAGAAAAACTTGATTATGTAGGAATTTAAGCAACAATTCTTTGGTGACCTTGTAACACCAATGAGATTAGTCTTTGTTCTTTTTCGTGCTCGTAAATACATGAGAATGTGACCTAGCATACTTTTATCAATTTTTCGGGCTCGTAAAGGTTATATGAAAAATGAACCCCCTGGAGTTTCCTTTAAGCTCTTTTTAGACTCTCTAAACATGAAAATATTTCCAAGTGTTCTTTCTTCCTTTCACACTCGATAAAAGGTTTGAAAGTGCATCTTTCGAGTAATAGTTTATCTCTTTTTTAGACCTCGAAGACTAAAATTATGAAAAAGGACAACCTTGGAGTTTCCTTTAAGTTCTTTTATGACTCTCTAAACATGAAAAACCACTGAGTTTTCCTTCTATGGACTCAAAAAATTACACACTAAAGGGCCCATCTGGGGACGAACACTTACATCTTCTAGTTCATTAAATAAATGAAGAGGAATTTACCAAAGTTGATTGATATCGAGCATGTTTTATCCTCCTCGATCTGGTTAAATAAAAAAGAGGCACTCATCTATCTGGATGGGGGAAAAATTGAAGAAAGTAGGTCAAGTTCCTTGATTTATTTTTTTAAGCAGCTCTTGTAGTCACCCTTGAACACAAAACTTGTTTTAAATTCCACACTGAACACTTGGATAATCCATTAAAACTCCACACTAAGCCAATCCTATGATTCTTTCCACTCATTTGACCCATCGAAAGAATTCCTTAGTACTCACTGCATTATCTTTTGGTCCACTCTGAGTTTATGCTGCCAAGTTTCACATTGTGCCTCAGTGTTCAAGGGTAGTTATAGGCCTCAACAATCAATCATCCATAAAGTTACCAGTTTCCATACCTATGTCAGAGCATGTTTGTAACACCATGTTTCCCCCTACTTGTAAATATAAATGGACTGGCCAAGAACTATGGAGAACTCATAAATGTGATATGTGATGTAAACAGACCTTGAGGAAAAGGTCAATGAATGTGAATAACATTTTGAATTTATTGCAGAACTGCTGAGAGGGGATGTGAAGAAAAAGAGACCATGATGGCGGTGGAAGGCACCTGAAAAGGTGGCGTTAACTTCCACTGAGAATTAATACCGTATTTGGACTCCACTGGCCCGGAGAACCAAAAGCGGCTCGCTGGCCCTGAATTAAATGTCTCGCAGGCTGGTAGGTAGATGGTTTAATGAGGGATGGGAGGTGAACCTCCCATCTGTAGAGCCGTCAGACCTAATTAGCATGAGGGTAATCGCGCCACACGCAACCTCGCAAGAGGATAAGGCATGGGGTAGAAGTGATTGGGGGGCAGAGGCGAGGTGAGAACTCTGGCAATACGCAGAGTTAGTGATAACAGAGAGGAAGGATTGCAACCTTCGCTCCTGGTCACTGGCAAACAGAGACGCAGTCTCACAGCATCGTGGTCTCATCTTGAGGGTGGCTAGTGGTAAATCCACTGGGAGTCGCTAAGCCTATGGTTGGGTGGAAACGAGCACCCCTCTCGGCAGTTGCTTAACCCTGGTGTTATTTCTGATAAGTGTTTTGCCTCTGGCACCTTGAAATATATGTATTTTGATAATTATGCTCATAAGCTGCGGAACTGTGAATGTTTTCATTTTAAGAATGTCTGAGTAGTATTTTGATCAGTACTAGTAGTTGTATATGCTTATAACAGAAAAAACATGCATGGCTTATGTTGATAAATAAATTTAATTATGCATAAGTTGAACCAATTCAGACTTCCAGCCTGTTCTCGGGAAGTTGTTTACCCTTATCTGTCTCCAGGGATGCCCCGGAATAGATCTCTTCACAGAGATTCCCTCCTTGGAAAGGTTTACCAAGAACTTGGAAAAAGGACTTGGCTATGAAGGTCTTAACAACCCTGTACGAGGAGGAATGACCCTCTGAAAATCTCGAAGTAGAAGCGTAGGGATAAGTATCGATCGACGGATGAAATTCCGTCGGAAGACCCATGGTCATTCACGACCGTTAGATTGACGAAAGAAACAAGGACGCTACATACCTTGCCCCTTTTCCTCTATCTTCGTGAATAGCGAGGAAATCAGGATCGTAGACCCCCATGGTCCATAAGAACATATGGACCGTTGATTTTTCCACATCCATGAAGTAGTGGAAGAGTGCACAAGGTGGGACAGATGTAAGCCGTTAGAACTTAGCTAGAAAAACTCGACAACCATTGGATCTATTGAGATATGCATGAGGGTTAAGCCCTCGTGAATAAGAGGTTGAAAGTCCTGATGAGAGGCATGGCCATCAGAATATCAACATTCGTGAATTCGGGAGTCACGATGACATGAGGTCGGGAATTTTCATAGTGAAAACCCTGGAATGAATATGAGCCGTCCATCATAGGAGGACGCGTGGTGGCAATCGGAGCATTCGGGAAAAGTCCCGAAAGGAAATTCATCCATTGGGAAATCGGGAATCCCATGGACAAGAAGTTCATACACTTCGAAATTGCGAAGTCTGGAATCTCGACAAAGTGAAAAGCATCCATTGTAGGGCCAGCTGTCATTATATTGGCATATCAGGATTCGGCGGATCGCGAATCTTGAGGACGAGTACATTTCGGCATTGGAAAGTCCAAAAACCCGACAAGAGATAAGGCTGCGGTCATGTGAGATAGTAGTCATGGGGGCCAGGAGTTTAGCCAGGAGGGCTAACACGTAAGGGACCATATCAGTGAATTGGCTCATTGGGAATCGCAGAATCAGGATTCCTGTTGACAAGAGTTTGGGATTTCCCATGGTCGAAACCCCGGAGTAGATCTGAGCCATCTGATTGACTGAGGCCACATGTCGAGAGATTAACCACATCGAGAAACCAGGGATCGAGGATTCGGGAGTCCCGTGATCAAGAGTCCAGATTCTCTTGATGATAAACCCCAATGAACAGACAAAATTCTTTCGGAGGATCTCAGGGTCTGTAATGACCGTTAGATGTGGAGATGAGACGTCAACTTAAGCCAGGACGTGAATATGCTTTAGGATAAGAGACGAGAAGATCTATATGGCCAGAATCCACCCATCCAGATCTACGACTGAGGTTCCATTCCAGAGCCCCCTTACTATTCTTCCTTTAGTGGTAGGGGGGGGGCGGTTCATAATTGGACGAGCAACTCTCGAACGGTCGAGATTAACTCATCATGATCAAT
>JASDQU010437379.1:21618-36890 GCA_032191745.1 Picea mariana | reverse complement strand
GATTCCGGACCCCCCTTGCCATTCTGCCTTTAATGGTGGGGGGGGGGGGGTCCGAAATAGTGTGGCATGTGAAATGGGGCCCCTCCTGACATGTCAACCACCGTGTCATGTTTCCTTTTCTGCCACCTATATTCCACTTAACCACGCAACGGGGCATGTTCTCATTGGTGGTTCCCTACCCCTGTTGGAATTTGTTCCTATTGGTCACTTGCTGTCCCTGTAGGGATTCGTCCCCATTAGCCGATCGCTAGCCCTGTCGGGGTTCGACGGTTGCAGAGTCAAATGTTTAGACATTACTGTAGTGATGAGACACAAAATACAAATAAGCACTACGTTCAAATTGAACCGTGATCATGACCCGCGATCACATGGGAACGGAGAAGGATGGAGAAAGTGTCAGCTACGCTAGTCCTCCATGGATGTTTAGGTCTTCTAATTTGGCATAAGACCAGAAAAATTTGATTTAGGTAGTGGGTATGTGACATTACAATGGTGACCTACTTAATGGACTTTCACCTTGGTGCAAGCTTCCACGTAGTAATTGTGGATTTACCCTCCAAGGAGACCGAGTGAGTTTGACCAATGTCTGTTCTAGGTACAGTGAGACTTCCCTTCATCGTCACCTTGTGTAAGTACCTAAAGATTATGGCAACTAAAGACACCAATTCGTAGTGAGTCCCTGGGCAGGTACAATTGACAGTCCGATCCAAAATGTATGGGTAGGATAACAAGTCTGAAATCAACCCGAGAGGCTCCCACACATAATCGTGGGTATACCTCCAAGCGACCCCCAATATACGATCCAACCACTACAAACAGTTGAACCACAGAGGGATAATCTTCGTAATTCACCCGAATGCAACCTCGTGCGTAACCCCTGTGTGAGAGGGGGATCCCAGAAAAACAATACGACAATTGGATTTGACTCTCCCTAGCTCAGGATGCTAATGTTTGTTTTGAAAAATTTGGAGAGTTGTACTCACAGCCTAATCCAAAGTGATAACCCTAGTCTATTGTTGGTGGAAGATCCTAAAAACAAAAATGTTCTAGATAATTTTTAATTAGTATTCGTTTTACAACTATTATTTACTCAAAGGGTGCACGAAAGTGAAACTGATGGAATGAGGACTCAATTCCCAAAAAGATGCATGAAAGATGATAATAAATTGTTTCTTTTCAATGAACACCTATTTTAAGGGAAAGAGAAAGAGTCGTTTTCACTTTCAAACACTAATATGAAATGTCCTGAATCAATTGGTTCTCAATCGAATCCAATGCAATGCTAAAACATTTTCAAAAATGCCTTCTAATATGAAAACCAATCACTAATATGTGTCTTTGTCATTTGTATGAAAATGATGATTAATTCAATGCAAAAAACTTCTCCTACCAACTACCCTTTCAGATCAAGGAGATTCGGACAAGTATGATCAGATTTCACACACACAACACACACCCTCTTGCTGTGATCAAAACAAGAAGCAAATAGAAAACAAAAGATAACAAATAAAAATCAAACAATTCACACAAAAGAGAGATGTTCAAGAAAAATGACCTCAAAAAAAAACAAAAAACAAATGAGAAGATTCGTAGACTTCTGATGTCCTTCACCAAAGTTTCTTCTCAGTTAGACAAGAGAGAAAAAGGAAGTGGATCGATTCCAAGTTCTCAACAGGATAAAAAAATCAAAATAAGAGATAAGGTCACCAAATATGAACAAAAAAGTGCCTACTTATCAGAAAGCAGAGGGTCAAATGTCATTAGGAAGATTTAATGAAGCATCGAGAAGCTGGACAAGGGAAAAAACAGAGACTGAGTTGCAATAAACACAATTCTGGAAGGTATTTTTTCCAAGGAGAGGCTGGCACTCTGGTGTAAGGGCCACCAGAGCATTATAAAGCTCTGTTTAAGGCCTCCAGGGAGTGTTGGCACTGGGCTAACATGGGCACAAGGGCGCCAGGCTCAAAAAACTCATAAAAATGTCAAAAAAACCAAAAACTCAGTCAATTTTTTGTCAATCAAGATGCATGTGATGGATTGAGGATTGAATCAGCAAGTGCAATCATATATATGGGGTGAAAAAATCCTAATATAAAAAAGGGGTAAGACAAGTTCTATGAGGAAAAACCAAAACCAAAAGTTTTGATTCAGTCCCCAGTGGAGTCGCCAGTTTCTGTTGAAGGAAAATCTCCCTGCGGATAGGTAGATCTCCTCTTGAGAGCTAGACTCTTAACTCTTAAGACAGAAGGTTCTTATCATGGTCACTGACTTCCTTTTAGATCTAGGTAAACTAACATTTGAGGAGGAAGGAGAAGAGAAGTACCTTTTACCAGTGTTTGTCCCTGCACGTTCTGAGTTGAGCTCCAAACTTTTGCTCCTCGACAAGCCCTGTAGACAAACAAGATACAACCAACTTCCTACCTTGCTGAGATTAGCTTAAAATAGATCTATATACTTAGAGACAAGTTCATGTGAGATCAAACACAAAATAGAAAGAAACAGACCAAGCATATTATATTGATGAGAACAATAACAAAAGAAACTTACAACCGTAGATGCGAGCGCAACAACTTCGTCAAGTCCTCCTTGTCTAACCCTTGCTCAAAAGACCCACGATCAGAATGATAATAGCTTCACTGATTATTTTCCACTTCACTATGTGTTTCCTATGATATAATAGGTTTCATGCCTCCAATCATTCCCAATACCTTTTCACCATGAGAAAGCCTACTTATATAGCCTTGGAGAGGCTCAACCACTTGAGATATCATTGGGGTGAGTTGAGGATTTTCCTCCTTCAGTTAGGGATCTTCCCTAAGATCATGGCTTGAATAGGGATTTGAATCCAACTTCCTTCAGGGATTGAAGGGATCCTCCCCTCATTGATCTCAACAAACCAATTTCTACCTAGAATAGGCAGTGCTCCCTCAAAAGGGTCATCAGAGCATTATAGCGCTCCCCAGTAGGCTTTAGGGGGTTGCCATCACTGCCTAAACCCATCAGTTCTCCCCTAGAAGGGCTATCAAAGTGTTATAATGCTCCCAGACAGTGTAAGGGGGGGCACATGCACTCCTGAGAGGTATAGGGGAGCGCTCTCCTCCAAAAACTCAATTTTTGTGGTTCTTTTAGATGGAAAGAGGTTCATAAGCCTAGTTAACCACTCCTCCTCTTCCAAATCAAGTGTTTGACATGTGTCAAGTGTCCTCTTTATGTCGTTATAGGCACAACATAGGCATCATAGCAGTATACTTTTGTTGACACTTGCGACACTTGTGAGAAAAATGCGACACTTGCGACACTTGTAATGACGACACTTGAGACACTACCGAAGTGAGTAATTTTGATGTGTAACATAGGGGGAGTCTATGTAGTATCTAAGATAGATGGGTCAACATTGTATAAATTTGAGTAGTAGACTCTTAGACAATATGGGAAAATATGGATTCATAGATTGGTTCAGAATGTGGTTCAGAGATTAATTTAGAGATTGGATCATAGATTGGTTCAAAGAGTGGTTTAGAGATAAAGGAACATTATCATAATGGATGATAATGACACATGAATATTTGAATGCTTATTCTAGAATTTTTTTCATATATGTCAGTTGATTACTGAAGGAAGCACCAATGGAAAATAAATCCAATAGGTTAAGGTACAGGTTGATGCATGGACAAGTACGGGTTGATTCATGTATGATGCATGGATAGGTCCAAGGATCATCATAGGACTAACAAATCATGGTATGGTTGAGAATTTGATCAATGTTCTGGTAGAGAAACAACATCCACAACAGAAGAAGATTGTAGTGATAGAATATTGTTTACAGTGATTACACGACATTTTGCAAAGAATATAGGGAGAATTATTTTCTTAACCATGATTTGTTAGAGAAGGCATAGTATCAGATCGACAAGGGGAGTTCATCCTTGTCAAAGGGAGAGAGAAACTAATTAGAGATATAAAGATAGGGGGAGAAACACCAAGGAGAGTTTAGTAACGGGGATAAGCCCCAAGGAGATATACCCTTTTCCATTGATGTCAAAGGTGGAGAGATAGAAACATTGATGAGGAGTATGAGCATGAGTGTTGTCATGACTATGTGTTTCCATCAATACAAAAGGGGGATATTTTCATACAATTGGTCTAGATTGATGGACAGTTGTATAGTTGGTTTCCATTGATGTCAACCCTTGGAGAGTGATGTTGTAGATTGATGTCAACCCTTAGAGATTTATGTCAACCCTTGAGTATGTCCGGTAGCACATTCTGATAGCTCTAGAGGTATGAGTAAGGAACCCAATTTTGGTTGAAGAATAATGTAATGAAGATAAATGTATATGCAGGTGAGACTATTCTATATGGATAGTACATGACATACTGTTATCACATTTATTTTCAAAGGAGGGGTGTTTTCCTAAGAAGTTGGCCCCTTGGCGAAATAATTAAAGAAAGTGGGGAAAAACCCAGAATTTGGCTTATATCCTAAGTCGAAGGAGTGATGAGACATTTTGGTGCGACATGATAAGGCACATGCATATCTGGGTGGTAGAGAGTTGAGCACCCTAGATCAACGATCGATGGCCATATCGGGGCCTCAACATGTACACAAGATAAAAAAATTAGGGAAGTTCGGGAAAAACAGTTGTGGTTTGTGAAGGTGCTACGTGTCGGCCAAAGACACACATCGGGCCCAAAAGTTGAAAGGTTCCAAACCACTTTTCGCAGCCACGATATGCACATGTGCACATTGTGTCCTATCCTGGGCCAATAAGTGGTCTCCCCTCATCACTTTCACTCCCTCCATCTGTCTTTCGCTCACTGTCCCGTCGGTACCTGTCCCTTTCTTATCTCCTACCACATGTGACACCTTGCTCCACATCACCTTCATCCCATTACACCTCAGCTCCTGCTTGTGTGACCCCTACACTATCCTCAATCTCCTCGTCCATCCACAACTGTCCACCTGGTCATCTCCCATTTTCTAATCCATACCGAGTGTGCCCATCACTTTGTCAGCAGCCACGTCTATCGTCAGGCTTCCCCGTAAGAATCCATCTCATATCTAGATGGAAAATGTTGAAGCTGCCATGTCTTATAGGTGTAGAGTTAACTTGAGCCATCCCCGATCCCAATGAAGCAGTTATTAATGTTGGTTGGTGGTGGTTGAACGTCATTTCTGCCATAAATGGAAAGCATAGGAAAGGAATTTCAGTTAGTCGGCTCATCATCAGGTCCGTTTTGAGGCTCGTTTGCATATGATAGAGGTTCACGTCTGGATAGAAAATACATGCGCAGTCTGTCATAAATCATGCAGACGTAATGCCTTCAATGCATCTACTTGGATATGCTTCTGTGATTTTGTTTTCAGTATAAATACTTAGTTTTGATATATTGTAATGGTCGATGGTTGAGCTAATCTCCAGATTGTAAATTTTTAATGAAGCCTCCGGTTCTCTGGTTATGTACATGCTTTTGAGACTTCTTGTTTAATGAAAGTCAACTTATTTCCATCTCTTTGTAAACACTGTGTTAAGACACTCATAATTGGAGGATCCAATCAAGGGTAGTAATGTTGTCGTGATGTAGGTTCAATCACTGCAATATTTTTTCCAATTTTAATCAGTTTCTCGTGTTATCTTATCCCCTCTCACACTGAGTAGTTTGAGCATGTAGGATCCAGTTGAGCTGTTACAGTAGCATTGTGATGTAGGTTTGATCATAGTGTTGTTGTAGATGTGTCATTTAGACATATCTTAGTGTCTGAAGCTTCGATTCCAAGAGGATATCATTCTTGAAGCCTTTCTTCCTTAGGCCATTGGAAGACTAGATGTCCATAGTAGGCTCTTACATCTCCTCACCAATTCTTCCCCCTACTCACCCTTTATTGCAACTTACTAACTGAAGTTAGATCAAGACCTCACTTGCCTTAGGCATACCAACTTGTTTTTATGAGTTAAAGCGATATAACCTTGAAACTACATCTATTAGGGAATCCTTTAAACTATTTACCATGACATACAAATTGATGGGTATGAGTCTTACCTCTGACGCAATCCAAAGGTGACTTTTGGTGCTAACATTTCTAGCGCCATTGCTGAGGATGAATTGAATATTTTACCTGGGATTGAACGACAAAGCCTACTGGTTTTGAGGGTGCATCAGAGCCCAGTACATCAAGATTTCCACTGTGCACCTAGCGACTCCAATGTGGTGAATCCATTAAGTCAAATCCACTGGTGACTCCATTGTTTCAGCTATGGATTCTAGAGGCAGACACATGAGGTCTACCCCACAACTGCCTTTAGCAACACCTGGAGCTAACCCAGATAATATTATCAAAAAAGGAAAGGCCCTTCATCAAGGTACCTCTGCTACAGAACTAGGTGTTTCTGATTGTTTTCAATACCCTCCTGTATCAACTCCAATTTCATCATCTCATTCTACTGTTATACCTTCTGCTGGAGTTACCCAAACTTTAAATTTTGGGAGTGTTCTATTGAGTTTTCCCCTCCTGGTCTGGGATTGGAGGGAGAAACCATTGTCACTCCTCTCTCTCTTGAAATTGTACTGTGGTTTAGACCAAGTTCCTCAGAATATTTTCCTACTTCGTTCTTTACCACTCCTCCTCCCATTAGGGTTACTGATTTCAAAGAAAGGGAAACCTCTGTTCACCCAAGCCCGATAACCTTTTCTCCAAATCCTGTGTTGTTTCCTTTTCCCCTTAGAAGCTCAGTTCTAGTCTCTCCTATTCTAACACCTCCACTTCCTAGTTCTCCTCCACCTAATATCCCTATGGCAGGTGCCAATCTCCCTAGAAACAAAATGGATTTCATAGTGGTTGCAAGATATGCCCCTCTAGTCTTACCTCAACCTATGAATTCTCTCCCTTCTGGAGATTACCTTAAATATATGCCTAAGTTCATTGGAGAAGAGGACATAACTGTTGAAGAGCACCTTGTTTCCTTCTACAGTTATGCTAACAATCTAAATATTGAAAATGAAGATGTCTGGATGGGAGTCTTTGTCCAGAGCCTCGATGGTGAGGTTAGAAAGTGGTTTAGAGGTTTGACTCCTGGATTCGTTGCTGGGATTGAGGCTCTAGATGATTCCTTCTTGAGATAGTAGGGGGATAAAAAATACTATGTATTACATCACAGAGTTTGGGTCTCTGAAGAGAAAATAGGGAGAATCAGTCTCTGACTTCTCCAAAAGTTTCAATAAAATGTACAATAAGATCCTTGCTGAAATAAATCCTACAGAAGCCTCTGCCAAAATCACTTATGCTAGTGCTTTGACATTGATTTTTTCCTCCTGCTTAGAGAAATAAGAACTAATTCTTTGGTTCATATGCAAGATGCAGCCTAGGAAGTAGAATCCAATGTGTTGGAAACTAACCGACTCAAGAATAAGGCTGATAAAGACATACCAAGGAAAAAATCTGAAGCCTCCACCTTCGGTTCCTCTGTTTCCCCCCCTCAAATGGATGAAGTAAGAAAGTTTCTAAAATCACTTTCAACTAGGATGGAAAGGTTGGAAGTAGAGGGGAAGTTGACATACAGAAATCCTCAAAATATTGATAACAGAGGCAACTTTAGGAGGATGAATAACGTTGCTCCTCAGATTATGCCAAGAGAGCCTAGAATCAGAGATAGGGATGATCAAAAAATTCAAACCCCTCTTCAAAATAACCTTGTTGTTGATGAAGAAGGAGAGGAGGAAGAGCTAGATGTTGAAATCCATTTTCTTGAAGAAACCTCCCCATTCCCTCACTTGACTCAATCTGCATATGAGGAATCTCGCCTAGACAACCAAATAAACGAGCTGAGTAAGGGGGAGAAAACCAATAGCAGCCCCAAAACATATAACCTTAGGTCAAAGAAGAAAGAATTAAAGTTTGACATCCCTGATCAGCCTTCCATAACAGATAATGCTACTAAATATGTAACAAACAACATCAAAATAAAGAAGGCTCAGAATCCTCCACCAATAACCAAAGACCTTGTCCCAGAGGTAAGAGAAATTATGAAGCCCCTTTCCTCTTTTAACTTTGAGCCTGAAATTCAGAAGATTAGAATCCATGTTCCCCTTTCAGAGCTATTCAAGAACAAAGACTTTGAAAGATCCCTCTCTAAGATGTTGCAGTCTGAGCCACCCTTCCATTACATAGACTCAGTAAATATCCAAGATGAGAAGCCAACAATCATCTTAGGTCCCATGGTAGAATATAGGGATGATTCATCCCCTCCCTTATACACATCACTGAACATACAAGATAAGGTGTTGCATAATTGTCTGATGGACTTTGGGGAATATCATAATCTCATGCCCAAAACAATTATGGAAGAGATCGGATTAGAGATAAAAAAGGATTATCATGATTTGTATTCTTTTGATTCAAGGAGGGTGTAATGTATTGGGGTCATCAAATATCTAGTTGTGACCTTGTTTCAGCTGCCCATGAAAAGTGTGTTCATGGATATCATGGTGGCTGGTGTTCCTCCCAATTTTGGCATGCTTTTGTCAAGATATTGGATTAAAAGGCTTGGAGGAACCTTGCATATGGACCTCACATATGCTACCATTCCTGTGTTTGGAGAGGATCATAGAAGACTGTACAGAGAAGCTCAGTTGGCCTATATTATTAGTGACGAATCTGAACCCACCAACCATCCTATATTTTCACTTGACATCGAGTTGGGGGCCAGTTTGTTGTAGTTCACTGATGCCCTTGAGCCTACTTTAAGACTCAAAAAGCAGTCCATGGTTTTCCACGAAGCTTCTTTCTCCACTACCTTTGTTTGGAAAATGTTTTTTGATGGCGCCTCCTCTAAAGATGTTGCTGGTGCCGGAGTATTCTTGGTTTCACCAACCCAGGAAGCCATATCTCTGTCATACAAACTGGAATTTGAAGCTACCAATAATGTGGAAGAATATGAAGCTCTTGTTTTGGGCTTAAGAGCTACAAAAGACATGGGGATCAAGGAAATATATATGTTTGGAGATGTTGAACTGATTGTTAAACAAATTAGAAATCTATATCAAGCTAAGCATCCCAAGCTCAAAACCTATATAAATAAAGTATGGGACCTCATTGACAACTTTTTCTTGGCTTTCAACATTTCATTTATTCCAAGGCAAAAGAATGTCATGGCCGATTCTCTGGCTATTTCAACAAGCAATTTCAAAGTCCCTCTGCCACCTAAACTTAGGTATGATGTAGAAGTGAAATGCAAACCCTCTATACCTAATAATGTCAAGCATTGGAAAGTGTTTGAGGATGGTCTTGAAATCAAAATATTCCTGACTACTATTGAGGAGTTTTTTGTATTGCACATTGATCAAGATCCAAAATCTGAAATAGAGCCTCATTTCGATGTATTGTTGATTGTCACATTGTCGAGGTACCTAGCAATCACATCCCGAGGGGATCGGTTCCTTTGGAAAGGATTTTTGACAAAACTTATGGGGCAGTGAAGGGTAAAATCTCAAAAGTTGATGTTGATGTGGCTGAGTGAAATATTGGCACAGAGAAGGACCCAAAATTTGTCAAATTGTCAAGCAGCCTGCCAAGAGAGTAGAGGGTCGAGTATACTGAGCTATTGAAGGAATTTTATGATGTGTTTTCTTGGACATATGAAGATACCAGAACATATGACACCAGTTTCATTGAACATAAGATCCCATTAAAAGAGGAGTCCAAGCCATTTAGGAAGAAATTAAGCCAAATAAATCCTATGTTGTTGCCTATTATCGAAAAGGAGGTGAAGAATCTTTTGGATGCCCAAATTATTGTGCCTTTGAGGTATTCTGAGTGGGTAGCCAACTTGGTCCCAGTGAGAAAAAAAAGTGGAGAAATCAGACTCTGTGTTGACTTCAGAAATCTGAACAGGAGCTATAGGAAAGACAATTACTTGCTACAAAAGATGGAACACATATTGTAGAGGGTAACCGCTGCGCCTAGGATTTCCATGATTGATGGATTTTCTGGCTACAATCAGATCTCTGTCTTTCCTGAGGAAATAGAAAAGACAACCTTCACCACTCCTTGGGGCACATTCATGCATGCCAAAATGCCCTTTGGATTAATGAACACAGGAGCAACCTTTCAGCAAGCCATGGGAATCGCCTTCATTGGGGAGAAAGATAAATTTGTGATCATCTATTTGGATGATATAAAAGTCTTTTCTAGATCTAATAAAGAACACTGTTGTCATTTGAGGAAAGTATTCTTTAAATGCAGGAGGTTCGATCTCTCTTTAAATCCCAAGAAATCATTGTTTTCCATGAAGGAAGAGAAATTATTGGGGCACATAGTATTAGTTGAGGGAGTCAAAATTGATTCAAGTAGGGTAGAAGCTATTCAAACCTTGTCACTTCCCAGATCTAGGAAGGAAGTTTAGTCTTTCCTGGGAAAAATTAATTTATTGAGGAGGATTGTTTCCAATTTTTTTGAACTGGTGAAGCATATCACAGTCATGCTCCAAAAAAGAAATGAAGTAAAATGGACTGCTGAATCCCAAGAATCCTTCAGCCAGAACAAGAAGGCATTGACTGAGGCACCTGTGCTTGTCAGTCTTGATTATTCCAAGGATTTTCTGATTTTTTCTTTTGCTTCTTTTGATATGGTGGAAAATGTTTTGTGACAGAAGAATGTTGAAGGGCTAGAGCAGCGAATTTCATTTTTTAGTAGGGCATTGAGAGATACAGAGGAAAAATATGATATCATGGAGAAACAGGCCTATGCCCTTGTGAAAGGTCTCAAATATTTTAGAGTCTATGTTTTGCATTCAAAGGTCATTTCATATGTTCCTTCAACCTCTGTGAAGGACATTCTCATTCAGCCTGACATAGATGGGAAAAGGAGCAAATGGATTTCCAAGATCCTTGAATTCGATCTAGAAATAAAGCCAACCAAACTAGTTAAAGGTCAAGGTTTAGCCAAACTGTTGGTTGAATCTAATTGTAAATATTTGGGGATTAATTTCATCAACACTTACTCAAAAGGTCAGCAGGCTAAGCCGCCTGATAACAGTCCTCATGATATCCCTCTGCTGGTAGAATGCACATGGTAGAAAGATATTATATTTTTTCTGCAAGAATTAAGACCCCCTTACGAAATGGGGAAGAGAAAGGGGAGAGATTTAAAGCTCAAAGCAATTAGATATTTCCTTATTGACCAGGTCTTGTATTGGAAATACCTTCTAGGTGTGCTTCTGAGATGTTTAGACGCATAGGAATCCCAAAAGATTATTTTCGACTTTCATGGCATCCTGTGTGGGGGACATCATTTTTGGAGAACCACAGCCTACAAAATTCTCAAGGTTGGGTACTTCTGGCCTACTTTATTCACTGATGTCTGTGCGAAAATTAGGGCTTGCATCAAATGCCAAAAATTTGCTGGAAAACAACAACTCAAGTCTCTGCCATTGAAGCCTATGGTAGCCTCAGGACCCTTTCAATAGTGGGGCCTAGAATTTATTAGAGAAATTCATCCTGTTTCGAGTGGTTAGCACAGGTGGATCCTAACTTCCAAAAATTATTTTACCAAGTGGATAGAAGCTATTCCCACAAGGAGCGCTTATCACAAAGTCATCATAGGTTTTATTAGAGATATTATGGTAAGGTTTGGTTGTCTGAATAAAATCATCATTGATAATGATGCATCCTTCAAAGCTGGGCCATTGATCAAATTCTGCAAGAAGTTCAGAATTTCATTGATCCACTCTACCCCCTACTACCCCCAGGGAAATGGACTAGCAGAGTCCTCTAACAAAATCCTGATAAAGATAATCAAAAAGATACTAGAGGACAATAAAAAATCAAGGGATTCAAATATTAATTTTTCTCTGTGGGATGATCGAGTGACAACGAAGAGATCCCTAGGCCTCTCCCCTTTCCATATTGTCTATGGGGCTGAAGTAGTTTTTCCTTCTCACCTTGCCTTGCCTGTAGTGAAATTATTCCAAGATTACTAAGAAGAGCCTGATGATATGATTAGAAGGATACATCAACTGGTGGAAGTGAAGAAGACCAGAGAATAAATGATAGATAGAGCGCATGACCATCAGTGTAGAATCAAGAAGGCCTTTGACAGGAAGAACAATAAGGAGGATTTTCGATTGGGAGATCTGGTTCTCAAATGGGATGCACCCAAACAGGATAGAGGCAAGCACAACAAATTTGAAGCTCTATGGATTGGGCCCTTCAAAATCTTTGAGACAGGTTGAAATAACACCTACAGGTTGTAGAATTTGGAGGGCGATAAATTTTTCAGTGGCCCTGTAAATGGGCATTTTATCAAGAATTTATTTATTTGAGCCACAAGTGGCTCTCATATTTTTGTAAATATTGTTTTTATTTTTATTATTGGTCTGATCGGTGACTCCATAGCCCAACAGTAAGGCACTAAAACTATAGAAGAATTCTTGGCATCTCACAGGGAACAAGCCATCCCCCATGGAGCCTAATGTTATCACATTTATTTGCAAAGGAGGGGTGTTTTCCTAAGAAGTTGGCCCCTTGGTGAAATAATTAAAGAAAGCAGGAAAAGCCCACAATTTGTCTTATATACTAAGTCAGAGGATGTTAGGGTCCTAACTCGCACATAGGTAGATCAATATATTCAAATGTAATAAAGGTCAATATTATTAAGGCCTTTCAATAAAATAGAATAAGGTGGATGCAAGAAGACCTAATAGAAGCTTCCACTTCTAGAAGGATCTTCCTCTAGATGCTTCTTTTGAAAGACATATTTAGTATAAATAAGGGTTGAGGGTATGAAAACCCTAGCTTGGAGATTATTGTAACAGAGCGTTGCTCGACTGGAGGTTGCCCCCTCGAAGAGGCCCGTGAACATTGATTTCTGAATCAAAGTGCTATTTCTATTGTTGTTCTTATATCATTTATATGTTATTGTGGAGATTATGCTGGTTATATTACTACTATTCTGTCATTTCTAGCATTTTATTTATGTTCTACATATTTATTATATCTGGTATCTTGCAAGTGGTATCAGAGCACTTTCCTTGGCAGAAATTGTGGGAATGTTTTTTCAGGGTAGAGACGTATTCCAACGTCTTTAAGCCACAAAGATCTGTCGTTACGCGCATAAACCCGTGGTTGAGGGATTCATACATGCAGGAAATACAATTGGTTTTTAAGCGCGCAACTGTTGGCCACCCTTGTAACCCCTGTTAGTACCCCTTCGAGTGGTAGTGCATCAGACATCACCTGTGTACGGATCAACCTGGATTTCTTGAAGCCCTCTTTAGATAAACCTATTAGCCACCAGACTGCTATAGTGTCACCGAGAACAACACTCAAGAACATACTCTCTAGTACCTAGGTAGTTGGGTAGTATGGCTAAGGGTACGGTCTATCCTTCTTAGTTAGTGCCCTGAGATATTGGGTTGAGTACTACTGTTGGAACCCGCACGTATATCAGAGAGCTATAGCACAGGGAAAACCCTTGAATAACTAACCCTTAGGGGACATAAACATAAACAAATTAAAATAGACCAGATCTATTGATGCGCAACTGTGTTCGGGTTGCCAAGTAAATACACATTTATTTCTGGTTAAGCATTTGGGGATTTCATCACTGTAGTATTCTTCAGATTAGAGTATAACTCCGCAGGTGTAAAAAAAAACTTCTGGAAATTTTTTCACCATTATTTAAGACCTATTCCATTGGATTCATCTCTTCACCCTTATCACATTCATCCATATCATTTTTCGGAAAAAAATTTGACCCCACCCGCCCCTTTTCAGTTCACCCATCCTCATGGCCCATACCCGTAGCCAAGATCTAGAAACTCGCTTCAACACCTTGCAATCTAGTTTCCTCAAGACCCAAAAAGAAGTGAAACAACTCAGTGCTATTGTTGCCTCCATCGATTCATCCATCAATACAACCATGAAGTCCTCAATGGAGGAAGTCAAATAAGAACTGACCACCCAGCTTGAATCTGTCTTTGCAACACTCTACACCAAACTGAAGATCCCTACAGATGACCTTTTCTCTGAAGCACCTCCAAAGACCGAAGGAAAACATTCCTCCCATTCCCATACCTTTCAGCCCCATCACTTTCAACGTGACCTACGCCTTCTGCGGGTGGATGTGACCAAATTTGATGGCTCGGACCCCACTGGTTGTGTAACCCAAATGGAACATTATTTCTCTTTATACTACATCACATATGACTTGGACAAACTCTGGTATGGTGTTCTCCATCTAGATCAAGAATGTTGGCAATGGTGGAAATAGAGAAAAAATTCTTGTCAAGGGTATATTGCTTGGACTCAATTTGTGACTGAGCTTTATGAACAATTTAACACGGACACCAACCATTTGGGCCATTTGACAAAGTTGAAACAATCTGGAATAGTAGAAGACTTCATAACTTCCTTTGAGCACTTGAATTTTCGAACATAGGGCATGAATGATGCTTTCTTTCAAGAGTGTTTTATCAGTGGCCTCAAGGAGGAGATTCGGGCCCATGTCATCATGGCTTGACCCTCGAGTTGGGTGGAGGCTACTAAAAGAGATAAATAAGCACAACATGTTGTATCCTCTCAAAATTGAAAACCCTCCTTTATCCCTCGCCCTAAACCTGTCATTCCCACTACTCCCTCCACCCCATTAAAGATCCAAAAATTGACCAGGGATGAAATGACTGTATGGAAACTCAAAGACCTTTGTTATAATTGTGATGAAAAATATTTCCCGGGCCACAAGTGTAAGGAACAAAAGATTTTTATGGCCATCTCTGAGGATTTTTCGGAAGAGGATGTTGAAACTCCCCTTGTGTCTGAGTCACCTGAAATCAATGACATAACCCCTCCCTCAAACCCTCCTGAAGTATAACCCATCATTTCCCTCAATTCTCTCACTGGATTCTCCACTCCCCAAACCCTCAAGTTAATTGGTTACATCAAGCATCGAAAGGTCATCATTCTAGTTGATAGTGGAAACAACCATAATTTTATTCATTGCCACATTGCCCAAGAAACTCATTGCTACATCCATGATGTCAACAATTTCCAAATCATGATTGCCAATGGTGGTTCCATGAAATGTGGAGGGAACTGTGAAAATGTGCGTCTCCAAATCGATGACTACCACCTAAAATCCCATATGTTTGTTATTTCCATGGGTGGTTGTGACATTGTGTTGGGTGCAAACTGGCTAAGAACTTTGGGTCCCATTCTCACGTATTTTAAGGCATTAGCCATGCAATTCGACCAGGAAGGCCACCAATATAAATTCCAAG
>JASDQU010437378.1:42557-54557 GCA_032191745.1 Picea mariana | reverse complement strand
CCTTATTGAAGAAATATGTACATGATGCTAATCATATAATTGACTGGTCTGTGATCTAGGTGGAACCGGAGGGAGAATTCCTGCCAGAACCCCAATGCATATTGGACAGAAGGGAAACCCAACTATGGAACAGAACCATTGCACAGGTCAAGGTGCAGTGGAAACATTTTGGCCTAGATGAGGCTACATGGGAAATGGAGGATGCCGTGAGACAGGCATATCCAATTTTGTTTACTTCTGTACATGTAATTCATGTTAGTAGCTAAGAACATCGAGGATGATGTTCCTTTTAAGGGGGAGGGAATTGTAACACCCTGTTTCCCCCAGATTGTAAATATAACTGAACTGGCCAAGGACTATGGAAAAACTCAAGTATGAATATGTGATGTAAATGGACCTGCAGGAAGAGGTCAATGAATGTAAATGAAAGTTTGAATTTATTGCATAACTGCTGAAAGGGGATGTGCGGAAAAGAGACCACAATGGTGGTGGAAGGCACCTTGAAAAAGGGGCGTTAACTTCCACCAAGAATTAAAAGACCGTATTTGGACTCCACTGGCCCGGGGAACCAAAAGCGCCTCGCTAAGCCCTGAAATAAATACCTTGCAGGATGGTAGGTGGATGGCTTGATGAGGGATGGGGAGGTGAACCGCCTATCCGTAGAGCCATCACGACTGACCAGCACAAGGGTAATCGTGCCACACACAACCTCATGAGAGGATAAGGCGTATGGCTGGAACGATTGAAGAGGGCAGATGCGAGGGGAACTATGGAACTTTTCTACGCAGAGTGAGTGATCGCAGGGGAAGGATTGCAACCTTCGCTCCTGGACACTGGAAGACAGGAAGATGCAAGTCTCAAGACATCGTGGTCTTTGCTCGGGGGTGGCTAGCGGTAAATCCATTTGGAGTCACTACGCCTACGGTTGGGTGGAAACGAGCACCCCTCTCAGCAGTCGCTTCCATTACTGAACTTACTTCTGATAAGTGTTTTGCTCATATTGCATCTGGGATTTATATGCTGTCACATATATTCATAGACTTGTGGAATTGTACATTTTTTCCTGTGTAGAAATGTCTGTGTATTAATTGATGGTAAGGAGTAGATATTAGCTCATAGAACTTTGAAATTGTAAAGGATTGTAGCATGAGAGTGTTCGCGTTACGCTTGATATGAATAAGTTGATATATGTTTATCGCAAAGGATACCATGCACGACGTACGTTGATAAAATGAAGCCAATCATGCCCAGCCATTCTCGGGAAGTTGTCTTCCTTTATCCACTCCCAGAAATGCCCTGGTAAGGATCTCTTCACAGAGATTTCCTCTTTGGAAAGGTTCTCTAAGAACCCAGAGTAAGGACTCGAACGCACAGGCCTTATTAACCCTGCATGAGGAGGAATGATCCCGTCAAGGTTCCAAGGTAGTAGTGTTGTGAGGAGTGACAAGTCGACGGATGAGATCTTGTCGGAGGAACCATAGTCATTCACGACCATTAGATGGACGAAAGTAACGTAGGCATTACATACCTTGCCCCTTGCCCTCTATCATTGTGAGCAACGAGGAAATTGGGATCATAGACCCCAAGACTCAAAGGAAACGAATATAGATCGTTAGATCTCGGTCCAAATTACCCGTCAGTTGTTGGGTTTGGAGAAGATGCACAGGGGTTAAGCACAGGGGTAGGCGTGCGAGGAAGTGATCTGAGCCATCAGATCTGGGGTAAAAATTTCGTAAGCCGTTGATCTCGGCAGGACACGTGTCAGTGTTAGGAAGGCGTCGGAATTTTGACCATCGGGGATTTGGGGAGTATAGATCCGTTGCATATTGAAATCGCGATACGCAATTTCCCGATCAGATCTGAACCGTCCATTGTACAGGACGCGTGGCAGAGGATCCCGAAAAGTCGTGAATCAGGAATTAGAGTTCCTGAGAGCAAAGGGAATAGGACTTCGAAAGTCCCAAAATTCCGAGAAAAGATCCTAGCCGTTGACCTCGGCAGGACACGCGTCAGACATCAGCTAGGAATCGGGATTTTTACCCATCGGGGATTTGAGGAGTGAAGAGATTGTTGTATCAGGATTCGCGATCCATGAAATCCCGATAAGCTCAGAACCGTCCATTAATATGGACACGTGTCGGAAGATACGAGGAGGTCGCAATTCAGAGAGTCGGAGTTCGGCATATCGGAGTTTCAAGAGTCATGAAACTCTTACATATTGAAATCGCGATTCACGATTTCCCGATGCAATCAAGGCCGTCCACCTGGGGGACAGATGGCAACCATCCAGAACCGTCGGTGGTAGATCCCATCGGCATATCGGGAATCGGCGTATAGGGGTTTTCATGGACATGAAACCCCTGTATTGCGAAACCACGATATGCGAATTTTCGACACCATCATAGGCCGTTGATACAAGGGACACGTGTCGAGAATCCGAAGAGAATCGGAGATCGGGATATCGTGAGTCTCGGGTATATGTGTTTTATGTCATCGCAAATGCCGAAACCCCGATGGAAGGTTATACGGTTACAGTCATATGGTAAGTGGTCGCATGGACCATGGTATAGCCAAGGGGGCTAGCCAGTGTAAAGGTGCGTCGAGAGTCTAAGGGACCCGTGCACCATAACATTGAGAGGCACCAAACTCCGACAAGAACTTAAGACCGTGGTCTTGTGAAATTTGTGGTCGTATTGACCAGGACTTAGCCCGGAAATCCAATACGCTAGGAGCACATCGGGGATCGGAGGATCGGGAGTTCCAAGTACATGTGCACCATGACACCACAAACCCCGAAACCCCGACGAGAAGCTGTCGTATGGTCACATAGGAACTAGTCGTGTGAATCAAAGGCTTAGCCCAGCGGGGCTGAGGCAACCAAAGGGGCTCATCAAAAATTCATTCCATCGGTGATCGGGGATTCGAGAGGACAGGGACCCTCGACACCACAACCTCCGAAACCCCGAATCCCGATATTTAACTAGGGGTTGGCATTTCGCAAATGCCAGTTTTCTGGAGATTTCTCACTTGTGGGAGATTAATCCAAAGTTTTTAAAAAACTATGCTAGTGGGTGTGTTACAAATATATATGTAGGCCAATCATTGTTATCACAAACTCTGTCGCTGTCACTACCACTGTCACTGTCACTGTCACTATCACTCTATCACTATCACTATATCATCAACCTATATCTTCTCACCAACCAACTAACACTTGTACCATACCATGCATCAACTATAGACCAACATACATACTATCTCATGCATCAATCATGAACCAAATATACATCAATAAAGAATATTGAATCATGAACTACAGAGTCAACTGTTGTCTTGGTTTTGTCACATGGGTGAAAAAAAACACAATACTTACTTGCCTAGTTAAGTCAGCTAAACATCACAGAGGTTTGTGATTTGATTAAATAACCAAATACACATGAAACAAGGAAATAAAAACAAAAAACAAAAAGAAATAAATGTTAGAGAAGCTTGCAAGAACTAGAACCATGAAAATAAATAAATGACCATCATATAGCTACCAATGGATCAATATATTGATAGGATAACACCACAGAGAAAGGAATGGACTTATGAATCCCCTCTACCTCCTTGGGAGGGCTCTTGAGTTCCCTAATAAAGAGCTCTTCTCTTCATGCAATGGAAAGTGACAATGGTGAATAATTACAAAGCCAATCCTCTCAAGAGGTGAGTGGAATGGCCCTTTCTATAGTGCTTGAATGATTCAAAGAGAAAAGAGGATTCTCCAAGAAGAATTCTTGCAGCATAATAATACCTTGACGTTCTTATTTTTCTATCACACACATGGAACATATTTATAGTGTCCATTCATGGAAAGATACAACTGGTTCATAGTGTGAACAACGAGCCTTTTAGGGCACTTCCTATCCTTTGACCAAACTCCAAGCTAGATTTCTCTTAGATCTGAGTGTCAAATCGTGTTGGGGGTCGGACTAGAAGTGGTGGGGGTCGGACTAGAAGTGGTTGAGGGGCCGACAAGATTCATAAATGTGTTGTTCATGAGAAGTTTTCAGATTTGCTCGTAGACAATTGTGCATTTGGCACACAGTACGCACTTAGGTTTGTGTTACCATGTGCATTGTGTGCACACTTCCTTTGGTGAATTTGTGCACTTTAATTTTTGAACCATGTGTATAGTTTTGTGCCTTTTTGATGGATTTTGGTGCTATAGGTGTATTAATTGATGTTGGCATTGATGTATTTCTTCAAACATTGTGCGTAATGCTGTAGATGATTTTTCATTGATAAGATCAACCATGTGTAGCATGTACCATATACAATACCATCAACCATATGCAAATCTGTACCATATCATCAATGAAGTATCTCAAAAAACCAATGCATACCCCTCATGGATATGCCACCATACAACATGAATATACCTCAACCATATACAATCAACTCAAAGATAATAACTATAAGAACCATGTCATATGTTTAACCAAATATAAGAGTGCTCCTCACTCAACCAAGTAACCAAGATATACCATATCCAGATACCAAACCAATGATACCATGTATGCCTCAACCATACACCATATCATGACCAAAAGTAACCATCAAAACAAGTATACAACCATACCAGTACCTATGTAGCTGACCTGAAACTCTAATATGCTCACCTATGGAATTCCTTCAGACTTTAGGGACTTGGTACCAACATTTACTCAAAATTTCATGATTTTTTCACATGCACATGGATTTCTCCTCTACAACACATATATAGACCCTTTCTTCACTGCAACCTGCATACATATGTTCCTTTACTGGCTCACAACTCATTTATACCTCAAAAACTAGGGTTTTGTTGTAACACTGAGATTTTAGTCGTTGACCGTTCTTTTCTACCTCATAAAATGATGCTACAACCTTATAAAAACATCACTATATCACAATAAATATAATCAATGAATAAGTGTGGGAGTGTACTTGTGAATGACTCCTTGAAGTGCTTATATACTTGTGATAGGTAACTCCTCTCCTTAATTTAGGGCTTCTAGAGTTTTATTGTTACAAACAATTTACCCTTTCATTAAGGACTTATAAACAACTATGGGATTCTTGACCACTTCTGTATGGCTTACAACTTCACAAAGCCATATCTCCCTAACCATGAGGAACTATGTGGTGTTCCACATGTCATCGAAAATGATAGGACGAGTAGTATCCATCTATGAGTGTATTTCTTACATTTACTTTGTTCGTCATGTCCATATTCCTAATTCAACTTCGGGTACCAGAACCACACCATCAAGGATCATTCAAGGGCTGACATCATTAATGAAAACCAAGTATCAACAATCTCCCCCTTTGGCATTGATAACAAAACTTAGGCATGACAACACTTATGCCCATACTCCCCTTGTTACCGTCGCTCCCCCTATCTTCATGTTTCTTTCTCTATGTCTCCTTTCCTTTCTCTATCTCTCCCCCTTTGACATCAATGCAAAAGGGTAATCCTCCTCTTAGGGCTTCTCCCCTTATCTATAGGCCTCTACTAACTCTACTTAATTTTTGCTTCATGTTTCTTCCTTGTGTAAATCTTTGAAGTATATGAAAATAATTCAAAATAATTCTTTACTTGAACTCTACAAGTCTTTTGTTTCTCTTCCCCGGTCATTTTATGTTTAATGTCATGTCGATCACTATGGGGAAGAAACTATTCCAATCTTAGGTCACAGATACTAAAAAGTTTCCCTTGCAAGCGGTTTGGTGAACATATCTTTGATATTCTCTTTTGTCCCAACATACTATAGATTGATGTTCTTCTCTGTGGCCTGCTCCCATAGAAAGTGACACTTGATCGGAATTTTCTTCATCTTAGAATGCATCACTAGATCCTTGGATATACTGATAGAGTTGGTTTTGTCACAAAGTACTGAAATGGGCTCATCTCACTTTACCTGTATATCTTGTAAGGTTTGCTTCATCCAAAGAACCTAAGTACAACAATTCATTGTTGCAATGTATTATTCTTATGCTATAGACAAGGATACTGCTGACGTTTTCTTGCTTAACCATGATACCAAACACTCTCCCAAGTAAAAAATTTCTCCACTTGTACTTCTTCTATATTCAATACAACTTTCCTAATATGCATTTGTGTAGGTGACAAGAGATAAATCCTTCCCTTTTGGATACCATAATCCAAACTCTTATGTACCTTTGAGATATCTAAATATCCTCTTTACTGCTATAACATGTGATTCCTTTGGTGTTTATTTAAAGCTTGCAACCTATCCAACTGACTGCATCATGTTTGGTCTAGAATATGTCACATAGAGTAAGCTTCCAATCATTGATATATATTTTCTCTGATCTGCATTCTTAGAATCATCATCTTTACTTAACTTGCAACTCATCTACATAAGATTACTGACTAGTTTGAAATCTATCATCCAAAACTTATTCAACATTTATCTGATATAATTTCCCTAACAGATAAAGATACCTTTTTTGTTCTAATGTATCTGAAGACCCAAAAAGAAAGACAACTCTCCAAGAAAATAAAACTCAAATTCATTCTACATGTCTTTGGAAAACTTCTGACTCATCCTGTCATCATCACTTCCAAAATAATATCATCAACATAAACTTCAATTAATAGGATACTATATTGATTTACCTTTATGTCGATATTGTTGTCTGAATTTCCTTTCTTGAACCCTTGCTATTGTAGTTATATGTTCAACCTTAAATACCATGATCTGGCGGATTATTTTAGACCATATAAGGATTTCTTCAACTTGCAAACATAATTTTCTTTCTCTAACAAATGAAATTGTTTTGGATGCTCAATGTAAAATTTTTCCTTTAGATCTTTGTTTAAGAAAGTTGATTTTACGTCCATCTGATACACTTCAATATTATTGGAGCATGCATAAGCTAGTATCAATATGATTTCTTTCATCCCAGCAACTGGGGAAAATGTCTCTTCAAAATATATACCTTCGAACTGAGATTATCCATTTCATACCAATCTTGCTTTGTTTTTGATAACATGTCCATCCTTGTTCAATTTTTTCCTAAAAACCCACTTTGTACTGATTACATTCTTGTTCTTCGTCCTTGGAACTAGTTCCCATGTGTCATTCTTTTCTATATGATCTAATTCTTCATCCATATCTTTGATCCAAAATTCATCCTTGTTGGATTCTTAAAAATTGCTCAGCTCAATAGTACATAGTAGTGTTATATGTTGTTGTTTTGGTGAGCGGATTCTTCTTCTAGTTTCAATTCCTGCATCTTTATTTCCAATAATTTGTTCTGATGGATGATTTTTTTGCACTCATCTACTGGGTGTCTTTGGAGGTACTTGAAGATCTTGTTGTTCCTGTTATGTTTCTGGCTTTTCTTCTTCTTCATCTACTTCTTCATTTACTTCTTCTTCTTTCAAATATTCTTCTTTGTCTTGTTCCACTGAATCTTTTCTACTTTCTTTTATCTTTCATCCATCTGTCTCATCAATATTCACATTGATGCTTTATACAATTCTATTGAGTCTCATATTGAAATATTTTTATGCTTTCCTTTTTCTTGAGTACCCGACCAATATGCCTTTATCGACTCGTGTAACATCCACAACATCCAACTGGGCTATGACACATAAATATTTTCAAACTGTATACATAATTAAAACATATACACAAAGAAAATATTGTGGAACATTAAATATAAAACTTAAAATAGAAAAATACATTCTGCAAATGCACAAATTCATATAGAATACTAATAAAAATACACATGCAACACACACAGGAAAATACCATAAAAATAAACGCATAAATAATAATGCAACATCTAATTTATCACACAATTGAAACTTATCTTGGTAAAAATATCACCAATTGTGTGCAAACCTTCCACAAACATCCCATCCTTAGACCACGCTGCTCATCACTCTCAGCAGTGGGCCACCCCCAAGATGGTCATCATTCTTGACCAAGATGATGTATATCAGAGAACAGGAAAGACTTTGTCACAGGTACGAACTCAAACTTGTTGGTTGTGGAGCCTGATTATCTTCCTGATTCAAAGGTATTTGTTTTCAACTGTGTTTATATCCCATGAAGACTTTACACCTCAGAAGAATGTACACTCCTCCATGTGAGGGAGTGAAGAGAGGGGTTACCCCCTCTGTGGGGTTTGGGGGAAAGCAGGCCCCTGAAGGAAAAAAATCCTTGGAAATGTATATTTAAATTTCATTGTAAATCTGGACCGTTCATTATAAGGTCACAAATATGATGGTAGAAGTTATGTTAGGGTTTTTTTCCCTAGAAGGAAACCCTCTTTTATGAGGGAAATGTATTGTGGATATGTATCATTGTGAATATTNATTGTATTTTGTATCTTCTGTGTTTTATTTCCACATTTGTTTTATTTTATTGTTCCACTATCCTGTTTTTCTAATAACTGATATCAAAGCAAAAGGTAACTTGTAGGAAAAGAGGGTTCCTAGTTCGAGTGGGAGCAATGGAGGAAGATGGAAAGTTTAGGGTCGAGAAATTTAATGACCAAAACTACCAGTTATGGAAGATGCAGATGGAATATTATTTATATCAGAACGATCTATTCCTACCATTTGGTGTAATATCAAAGAAGCCGATGACCATGAAGGATGAAGAATGGGAGGTTCTTGATAGAAAGGCACTAGGAACGATATGGTTGAGCCTGGAAACATCAGTGGTTTTCAATATTTCGAAAGAAAAGACAACAAAGGAGATGATGGATGCATTGGCTAAACTATATGAAAAACCCTTGGCATCCAATAAGGTATTTATAATGAAGAGATTATTTAATATGAAGATTTTAGAAGGTGGGTCTATTGCAGATCATTTAAATGAATTTAATACAGTTATTAATCAACTAAGTTCTATAAAAGTGGACTTTGATGATGAGGTAAGGGCTCTTCTAATCTTGTGCTCATTGCCATAAAGTTGGAACCGCTTGGCCATGGTTGTAAGTAACTCTGCCTCTGGTTCAAACACTTTAAAATTTGATGATGGTGTTGGTGTTATCCTTAGTGAGGAAATGTGATGGAAAAGAACAGGTGAGACATCAGGTAATGTGTTAAACATGTAGAACAAAGGAAGAAAAAAAAAATAGAGGAAAAGGCTCAGGGATCAGTGGGAATTCTAGGAAGGGCAGATCCAAATCCAAATTTGGAAAGATAGAGTGTTGGAATTGTGGGAAGAAAGGACATATGAAGAAACACTACAGAGCTCCAAAGAAACAAAGAGATGGAAAACAAGAGAAAACTAAGGAAGAAAATGTAACAGGTGATGTGTTACAATATTCTTTGATTCTTTCTGTAGATAATATTTCTGAGTCTTGGGTAGTAGATTCACTAGCTTAATTTCATGCCACACCCCATAGGAAAAAAATTCTATATTATGTTCAAGGTTATTTTGGATAGGTTCATCTGGGTGATGATGCACCATGCAAAATTGTGGGAATGGGAAAGACAAAAATAAAGCAAAGAAATGGAAACCAATGGTTGTTGAAAGTGGTAAGACATGTTCCATATCTAAGGAAAAATCTGATTTCAACAGGGTAATTGGCAATTGAAGGTTGTATATCCATATTTACAGAGAAGGTGTGGAAGGTCACCAAAGAATCATTGATGATAGAAAAAGGAGAGAAGGTAGGCACATTGTATTTATGTACTAGTAATATTGACTCTTCTATCTCTTTAGCTTATGCATGAGTGGATACAACACTATGACATCATAGGCTTGGACACATGAGTGAGAAGGGGATGCAGATACTTCACAAAAGAATTTTTTTGTCAGATCTTAAACAAATTGATTTGGATTTCTCTGAGCATTATGTTTATGGAAAACATAAGAGAGTCAGATTTCTTAGAGTCGGAAAATAAAAGAAGAGTGAAATGTTAAATCTTGTGCATACAGATGTATCGGGACTATGTGAGGTATTATCTCTTAGTGGATCTCATTATTATGTTACTTTTATTGATGATGAAACTAGAAAAACTTGGGTTTATTTCATTCGACAAAAATATGATGTTTTTGATACTTTTAAGAACTGAAAATATTTGGTTGAGAATGAAACAGGAAAAAGGTTGAAGTGTCTCATATTAGACAATGGAGGGGAATATTGTAGCAAGGAGTTGGATGATTATTGTTCATACCATGGGATTTGTAGAGAGATGACATTTCCAAGAACACCACAAGAAAATGGTGTGTCAGAAAGGATGAACATGAAAATCATAGAGCGTGCAAGGAGTATGAGATTCCATGTTGGTTTTCCCTTACAATTTAGGGAATATGTTGTAGATACTATTGTTTACTTAATAAACAAAGGACCTTCAAGCTATTTGGATGGTATAATTCCAGAGGAGGCATGGATAGGTAAAAAGGTAAACTATTCTTATTTGAACACTTTTGGTTATGAAACATCTATCCATATTGATAAAGAAAATAGAACAAATCTTCAGGAAAAATCCAAGAAGTGTACCTTTGTTGGATACAGTGTTAATGATTTTGGTTATCGCTTATGAGATTATGAAAATAAAAAAATCATTAGGAGTAGAGATGTCATATTCAATGAGAAGGTCGTGTACAAAGATCAGTTGTAGGGAAAGAAATGGGAAAAAGAAAAACTAGAATACATAGTTCTTGATGAGATCACTAAAAAAGAAATTCCAAAGGTACCAAAAAATCATAATGTACAACAACAAGATCAGCAGGAACCTCAAACTCCTACAAGTTTTTTTATAATATCTACCAAGTTAAGTATAACCCTTGAACAATACTCTCCTTCATTGTATTATTTATTGTTGACTGATTTTGGTGAACCAGAATGTTATGAAGATGTAATGCATGTAGTCACCAAAAATAAGTGGGAGCAAGGCATGAAAGATTCCTTGGTAAATAGAAAGACTTGGGACTTGGTTCAAATGCCTGTAGGAAAAAGAGCATTGCAGAATAAATACGTTTACAAGTTGAAAGAAGAAGATGGAGGAAAAACATGGTACAAGGATAGACTTGTTGTAAATGGGTTTTCAAAAAAGAACGGTATAGATTTTGATGAAATATTTTCTCCTGTTGTTAAAATGACTTCAATTAGGACTATTTTAAGTCTTGTGGTAGTAGAAGATTTTCATCTGGAATACTTACATGTAAAAACAACTTTTATCCATGGGGATTTGGAGGAAGATATTTATATGCAGTAGCAACAAGGGTATGAGGTCAAAGGGAAGGAGAATTCAATATGAAGGTTGAAGAAGAGATTGTATGGCCTAAAGAAATATCCAAGGTAGTGGTATTTGAAGTTTGTCAGGTTTATGACAGAACAAAGTTATAGTAGATGTCATTCTGATCACTGTGTTTATTTTAAAAGGCTAGAAAATGGAAGATATATTATCTTGTTATTGTATGTAGATGACATGTTTGTTGCAGGGTCTAATAAGCAGGATATAAATGTGCTCAAGAATAAATTATCTAATTCATTTGCAATGAAGGATTTGGGTGCTACAAAGAAAATCCTTGGTATAAAAATAACAAGAGATAGGAAAAATCGCAAATTGACATTGTCTCAGGGTGAGTACATAGAGAAGGTGTTGGAGAGTTTTAGAATGCAAAATGAAAAAACAATTATTACACCTTTGGCCATCCATTTCAAATTAACTAAGGAAATGTGTCCCAATACACAGGAGGAGATAGAATACATGTTTAGGGTCCCTTATTCATCAACAGTTGGCAACTTGATGTATGCTATGGTTTGCACAAGACCATATATGCTTGAGGTATATGAACAGTCTAGGTAAAGAACATTGGGAGGAATTAAAGTGGATTCTTAGGTATTTGAGAGGTAATGCTACTCATGCATTATGTTTTGGAGGTTCAGACATTGTTCTATAGAGATATGTTGATTCAGATATGGCAGGTGATAAAGATAGCAGGAGGAGCACCACATGGTAAGTTTTTACTATAGGTGGAA
>JASDQU010437378.1:19838-31054 GCA_032191745.1 Picea mariana | reverse complement strand
TGTTGGATTCCTTGTGAGTGAGCTTTACTAGAATAAAATGGGCAGCTTTAGTAAGCTTATACACCACTACCATGATAAAATCATGTTGTTTTTTTGTTCTGGGTAGTTTGGTGATGAAATCCTTTTTTACAACTTCACATTTCCATCAGGGATGGGTAATGGTTGTAGAAAACCAGTTGGCTGTCTATGTTGAGCCTTTACCTTTTGACACTCCAAACATTTGGCAATAAAATCAACAACTTCTTTCTTCATGCCTGGCCAATAATATTGGCTCTTGACAACTGCAATAGTTTTTTGATAACCTGGGTGCCTAGCATAAGGTACATCATGAATTTATCTCAATATTAGATTTTTCAATCCCTAGGAATTCGGTACATAGATTATTCCCATGTATATGAGAATTTCCTCATTTTCTAGCTTATAGTCTTCAATTTTCTGCTGCAAAATACCTTGTTGTAATTTTTCCACTAACTCCTTGTAATGAAAATATGATTTTGCAGCCTCCAAAATTATGTCTTTCAAATCTTATTGGTACATGCTAATGGAAGTAACATGAAACTCATGCACTCTTATATTGAGTGCATCATCCACTTTGTTCTCTTTCCCCTTGATATGATTCATATCAAATTCATATTCACTAAGAAATTCTAACCATCTACTTTGCCTAGCATTTAGAGTTGGCTAATCAAATAAATATTTCAGACCATTATGGTCTGTCCTCGGCTCAAACCTTTTCCCCATGAGGTAGTGCCTCCACTTAATCAAGGAATGCACTATGGCTTCCAACTCCAAATCATGAGTGGCATGGTTCCTTTCATGCTCCTTCAACTTCCTTGATTCATAACATACAACAAACCCATTTTGACCAAGGACCCCACCAAGTCCTTATTTACATGCATTGATACATACAATGAAGTCTTCATTTGGATATGCAGTCCTTAGAATTGGAGCACTTGTTAATAATTTCTTCAAGTGTTGGAAACTCTTTTCACAATTCAATGTCCACTGAAACTTCACACCCTTCTTTTGCAAGGAACTGATTGGGTGTGCAATCTTTGAGAATCCTTCAATAAATCTCCTATAGTAGCCTGCAAGGCCCATGAATGATCGTGCCTCTATCACATTATTTGGCACTGACCATCCCCTAATGTCTTCTATCTTCTTACAATCCACTACTATCCCATCCTCTGAAATGATATGTCCCAAATAATGAATCTGCTTCTGATAAAATGAGCACTTGCTCAATTTGGCATACAACTGATGCTCCCTTAATACTTGTAAACCATCCTCAAGTGTTTTTCATTCTCTTCCTTTTACTTAGAATATATAATGTCATCTAAAAATACAATGACAAACTTATCTAAGTATTCTCTGAAAATACCATTCATTAAACACATGAAGACAAATGTTGCATTTGATAATCCAAAGGGCACCACTATGAACTCATAATGACCATACCTTGTTCTAAAATAAGTCTTGTTGATGTCTTCTTCTTTAATTCTTACTTGATTATAACCTAACTTAAGATAAATATTGGATACTATTTTTTCATCTTTCAACTGATCAAAGAGGTCATCGATCCTTGGCAAATGATACTTATTCTTCATAGTTACCTTGTTCAACTTCCTAAAGTCAATGCAAAGTGTCAATGTTTTATCCTTTTTATTCACAATAAAATTAGGGCACCCCAAGGTGACACACTTGGGTGTATATACCCCTTCTTCAAGAGCTCTTCAAGTTGCATTTGAAACTCCTTCAATTCTGGTGTACTCATCCTGTATGGAGTCTTAGATACTGGAGCTGCTCCAGGTATCAAATTTATGTAGAAATCACTGTCTCTTTTAGGGGGTAATCTTGGTATTTCCTTAAACACATCTTCAAACTCTTTTAGGACTACATAATATTCAATATTTGACACCTTATCTTTAGGTGTCTCTTCCATTTGTGTTGTAAATATTTGACACCCTTTTCTATAACATTTCTTCAATTGCAATGCTGAAATTTCTCTGATGGTTACTTCCTTGGGAATTCCCTACATTGTCCTTAGGTTCCCTTCCTCATCCAATCAAGTAATTTTCTTGTTATGAGAGTCTAGGATCATGATGTTGGTCCAACCAATCCATCACAATTAGACATTCATAGGAACCTAAAGGAAATATGTTCAAATCTTTCCTGGTGTTCAGTCCATTCATGTCCATAAGACATGACTTAACTATCTCATTACATTTTATTTTGGCTCTGGTATCCAACTACACCAACCAAGATTTTCCATTCTTGCTTCTTGGGAAATGCAAACTTTCAACCATCTTAGGATTTATATAACTATGACTAGCTCATGAATCAATTAAAATAACAATGGTTTGGTTTTTTATCATACCTTCCACTTCAATCATATGTGGTTGAAACTCTTCTTGTTTGTTGTCCAGGGATGCATAGATCCTTGGTACATTTATTCCCATGTCCTCCACTATTTCATATTTCTATACATTGTGAACAGTTCTCACTTTTTCACCTATGTGAGGACAATATATAAACATATGATCTCCTTTACAACCCCAACATTGAATAGTTGGTTTCCTTGGCCTTTGACTCCCTATCTCAATCATTCTGGGTTCTCTAGAAGTTGGTTGTCCCTCGGGATTATTTCTGAAGAATGGTGGCTTAGTCCACTTCTTCCTCTGATCCATCTTGAATTTATTTTTGTCTTCCCAAGATTTTTGGAAATTTGGCCTTGATTTTTGTTGATCATATAGGAATTTATCTCACCTTATGGTCTCCTCTAATGTTTTGGGATCATCATATTGTATTTTGTCACTGATGAATGATATCAATCCACTTAAATCCCTATGAATCTTAATTGTCTCATCCTTGATGAAAGAAATATACTTCAACAGTTCTAAGAAACTTCTCATATTCATCTATGGTTATAATCTCAAGCTTGAGTTCAAAGAACTCTTTCATTTTCTTATCATAGTATCTCTTATTCAAGTATTTCTTTTAAAAATACTTCTTGAATTCCCTCCAAGTAACATTTTTCTATTTAATGTGATGCACCTGCAAAAGTTGATCCCACCACATGGATTCCTTTCCCTTGAGTTGATAGATGGAAATTCTTCCTTCTGCATGAGAAGAATAATTATGCAATTGAAAATACTTTCTCATACCCCACAACCATGTCTCTGCATATTCATTCTTCTTGTTCTCACCATCAAATGTAGGAGGTTTGATTTTGTTCATTTCTCCTCATAGCTCATCCACCCTAGACCCCTTATACTTCCTGACAGGGGATGTACTTGAGTTGTTGTGTGTTTTCTTATTGGAATGCATCAAGGAGTGACGTCGATGTCTTCTAACACTTATAGTTCTTCTTTTCTCATCGAGAGACCCGTGACTTCCTGATTTGCTTGATCCCCTCTCCTTATCCAATTTGTTTTTTTTATGTTCAAGCTCTGAATTAACTTCATGTTGAATTCCTCCTGCTTCTCCTTGGATTTCATAAGCCTTTCATTACAAGGATTATGGTTTTGTACATACTTCTGCAAATTTTTTATTGTCTCTACCATATTCATGTTTTCATCCCTTCCTTCTCCATGTCCATTGAAGTTTGTTCCTTCAATGATCATATGGACATCCATCCTTTTGATTTCATATTCCTGGATTGAAGCCCCCTATTCATACTCCATTCCTCTACACTTTGTTCTAGTCTTGATCTGATCTAGTTGTTGTTAACTCTGCAAAATGTGCAGCCAACAAAACTTTGGCAGGCTATCTGATTCAACAATTTCACGAAAATATGAACCATTCTCATTAAATAATGCATCGTAATTATTTCTTCTTATTTATTGAAAAATTGAACTCCTAGATCAATTTTCTGGGTGAATAATTATATCCTATTCTCCAAGACCTTTCCAATGCCTACTTCCATGCTAAATTCTAAGTCTTGAGCATAAAGTTATGGTTATTTGAAAATTGTCCATTAATTTTTATGTTCACTCTTCAACTTGGTGCAATTATGCGCTGTAATTATGCATATTTTCACCTACTCCATTGGATTTTTAGTAGGATCTCAATTGGGTTTATTAATTTACATATGTTTGAAAATTTTTCTTCTTTTTGGGTTCCAGACTGCTAGTTACAGCCTACTGAAGTTCTAGGCCAATTAGTGTTTTTGATCTGGAATACTACATGTACCTTATTTCTGATATTAAACATTTTTAACATGCCCAAAATTTTAATTTAGTTCTAGGAATATTTTCTATGGTTCAATAGATTTCCATTGACTTCTCCTATGCCTCAATCTGATTCCAGAGTAGAAAGTTATTTCCCTTCGAAGTTAGTTGGGTCTTAAAATTTACCCTCCATTATTTGTCCTGTAACTTCATCATAAAAGCTTCGTTTGACGAGCGGTTTACACTATTATAAACCTCTCTCCAGGATATATAAAAAAGTTTTTTAGGGCCTCAAAACCGCACTAAAAAAATATGACCTTCAAATAGTATAAAATGTCACAGAAATTCATTGGTTTTTTGTTGTTGTACACCATCCAAACGATTTCACACGCACAAATTTGAACATGTACACCCATATTTAGCATGTGAAACAACATCATAAGGTAGATAATGCTTTGTGCACATATAACCGATGTGGATCACTTATTTTTCATGCAAATAAGTGTTGCGCACTACTTTTGTGTCACGCACCAATATCCACTGTGCACAATTTTGGATCATGCAGTAATACCTATTGCATGCAACTTTTGTGTTGTGAGTTAATATTCTGCCTGCATTGCAGTCTACACATTGCACCATTCCAAATTTTAGTTTACCCCCACTGCACACCAATACTCTTTGTGCACCCTTAATTAAATTGTCGCACGACAACATATACCCACATTGCGTGTGCACCAACAAAATCCCTCTGCACTATGTCAATATTGTGCACACCACATGAAACATTATTATGCCTGCACCAATATTACACATGCGCCACTCAATTCGCACTGCGCAATGCTAAATTTAGTGCGCACACTTGTGCACCAATATTTTCCATGCATTACCACTCTGCACCGCACAACACAAAATTTAAGTGCGCACACCCATGCGCCAATATTTTCCACGCATTGCCACTTTGCACCGTGCAACACTAAATTTAAGTGCACAGACCTGTGCACCAATATTTTCCATGCATTACCACTTTACACCGCGCAATGCCAAATTTAAGTGCACACACCCACACACCAATATTTTCCACACATCACAAGCTTTTCACTAGGCATCATGCATTTTTAGTGTGCACACCTGCACACATTCCCTTTTTTTTATGTGCATCAATTCCTCGTGAATACTGCTGCAAAAAATTAGGATTTTGCCAAAACAAATTCCCAATTTTCTCCATAGACATTCTGCAACTATGAAATTTATTCAATTTCACCCTGATAACACCAATTCAACCTCTACAACAACAAATCCTTGTTGATTGACATTCCTGGAACGAATTTTTCCAAAACTCAATCCGCGAATTGAGAATTTTAATGAACTAATCTTGCTCCATATATCATGGCTTCCTTGTAACATCAAATTTGACCAATTCCAGATCTGAATTTTCTAGAACACATACTAAATTAAGAATATCTCACTACTTGGACAAATTTCTCATATTTCCAACGAATGTAACAACAAAAATTGGGTTTTTTTCCCAATTCCATGCAATTGATTCTAATTTTTACCATGGACGCTCTGTATCTTGAAACTTAGCCACTTCAAAATCAATTCTCTGTGAAATTTCTCTTCAATTCAACCTTCTTGACCCATCCAAGCTCAATGTTGAAAACTAGAGCTCTGATACCATATTGTAACATCCCCAGCATCCAACTGGGTTATGCCACATAAATATTTTCGAACTGTATACATAATTAAAAAATATACACACATAAATTCTTGTGGAACTTTAAATATAAAACTTAAAACAAACAAATACATTCTGCAAATTCACATATTCATACATAATAATAATAAAAATACACATGCAACACACACAGGAAAATCCCATAAAAATAAACGCATAAATAATAATGAAGCATGTAATTTAGCACACAATTGACACCTATATTCGTAAAAATATCACCAACTGCATGCGGACCTTCCACGAACCTCCCATCCTTAGACCAAGTTGCTCATCACTCTCAGCAGTGGGTCACCCTCGAGCTGGGACTAAACTCTAGCCGGATAAAAGGGATTCCTAACCAGGATGATGTATTTCAAACAACAGGAAAGACTATATTATAGGTACCAACTCAAACTAATAGCCTACAGTCCTTCATTCCCCACATGCCTATCTCACCCTAGGAAGTGTGTTAGGATATTCAGACACTTGGGAGTTAGTTAATATCTACTTGGCCTAATATGTCGTTAGGTAAAAGTGTGTTTATTTAGTATGCATTAGTATGCATTTGTAGTTAGGAAATCTGACAATCACGATATGTTCCCGACATAGAGTGATCTGACGATTCATACTCTCATCGATATTAACAGCCATTGATCCCTGGCTTAGCACCTAATTAGTCCATGATCTCTATTTAAAGAGAATGGAGGGTCATTTGTTGATGATCGATTATGATAAACTCTCTTTTAAAATCTCTCTGTAATCTTTTTCTTTGCATTAATAAACTGCTCCAAGTGGCTGCGTTGGCTGGGGCCTTGGATGTTTCCCTGTAGGGGTTTTACCACGTGAAAACATCATTGTGTTGATCTTTGATCTGGTTATGTGAGTGGTTACTGAAGGTGTTCATCCTCTGTTGGAATACATGTGTTGTCGAACAAAGTGTGCCCCTTCTTTGCTTAACATTCCTTTGGCTACCCCACTTCCTTTTCGGGCTTCAACAACAAGATGGAAAGGAAGTCTTAGAGCCCTATAGCTTCATTTTATCACCTTCAGGATCTAATTCCCAACAATTCTCTCACCTAGAGATATTTTCTCACAGGGTTGACAAACCGCCTCTTCAATCTTCCACAGACCTGGCAACTCGCTTCTTCAGTCCAGCTCCTAAGCTAACCAAGTACATGTATGGGTTATATGTATGGGAGCTACTTTGGACCACTTGTCCCCATCCTTAGAACATAGGATAAAATAATTATCCATACTTTATACTTTAAGGAATATTAATATAATATTCATTTTCAACTTAATCTCCCTAGCTTAGCCTTTTTCCTTAAATTTTATCCTTCCCTTTCCCTAACTAGTGGAGTTTAGTCCCCTATACTCTTTTATCGTGGTCAATCTACACGCAACAATGTATTATATTAATGATAAGACATATACATAAATAGTCTCACTGGCCTTTAGCATCTAGGCTCTCTAGCCTAATTCAATACATAATCCTCCTAGATTATAATAACTGGCTCACCAGCCTATAGAACACAACATATACACAAAGGCTTTGTGGCCTCAAAATTGCACACACTTAAGTTTGTTGCACATGGTATCCTGGAATGTGCATACTTCATAATTTTAGTGTGTGGTACATGTGTGCACTATGCCATTGAAGGTGCATACAAAAATGATATCAAATAACTCACGATCTTAAGTACATTTGCATTTACATTTACATTTGGGGTTCATCCTAGGGGTATTATAGTTACCCAAACCTCCGACCGACGGTCCTTTCGGGTGTCTCCCAGAGAATACAGAGTCTACCTCAGGTACCACGATACACCCCTCGCAGTCACCTACGTGTCAACCTACATAGTGGAAACTAGGTCACCAACTTGTAATCAACAACCAGAAGGGTACAGTCGACAGTTGGGCGAGTGTATGGGAAGGGTAACTAAGCTCGAAGATCCTCGTGAGGCCTGAAATGAAATACGGCCAGAATCACTCTTAGAGTACCTTGGATGGATCCAAGTTTCTCATAGGTCTAACACAAGTTAGCCCATAAACGCTATAGGTGTTGGGTATTTGTTATATTCTTTGCATGAGTAGTAGTGTCTCCATTTTTGGGCAGTTTTTTGGCACAAGGTTTTTTGCCAATGGTTTTCTATTTCCGGTTAAGGAATTAGGGTTGTTGACTAATCCAAGTCATTGGGTTAGGGTTTTGGATGCCGCTGGATCATGTATGTATATTTTATTTTAAACAATGTATCACTATGAATGAATATAGAATATGTTGGTTTTCCCAGTTTGGGTTTTCAGGGGAAAAATCTATGTGTAATGTTTGTATTTTCCATTGTATCTTTTCTATTCTTTTATTGAAAATTTGTTTGCAGTAAATATTGTACAAGCTTAAAATATACACTTGGTATCAGAGCTTTGTTGGTTTCAATGGGAATCCTTTGTGGTGAAGGGTTTGGGTCAGGAATGTGATAAGACTTGTTACAGTGAGAGATCTATGGTATTGATTTTTTAAGTCAGAATAAATGGCAAACAATTCGAAAATGGAGATTGAGAAGATTAATGGGAAAATTTTTGAGTTGTGGAATCTTAATATGGAATGTCTGTTGGTGGATAGAGATCATTGGATCGCGGTAGATCTAGGTACTACACATATAGGAACTTCAACAAATGACTGGAAAAAGTTGGATCGAAAGGCAAAGAGCACAATCCGAGTGTGTCTCTTAGATTCAGTATTACTTAATGTGTCAGAGGAAGCTACAAACAAGAATTTATGGGAGAGTTTGGGGAAGTTGTATCAGTCTAAGTCCCTAGTAAATGAACTATTCCTGAGAAAGAAGTTGTATAATTTGAGGATGAGATATGGAGACTCGGTGGTAGAGCATTTGAACACCTTCAATACTATGGTAAGTCAGTTAGTATCTTTTCTGATTAAAATTTCAGATGAATATAAGTGTATCAATTTATTGTTTTATTTACCAAACTCGTGGGATAGTGTAGTTGTGGCAATAGGTAGTAATACAACTGCCTTGAATTTTGATTAAGTGGTCTCATCCTTGTTGTCAGAGGAGATGAGACAGAATAACATGGAAGGACAGAGAACATGCACATTATTTGCAAGAGGACGCTCCCAGGAAAGAAATAGATCTAAGTTCTCAAGTGGGAGATCTAAGTCTAAGGGTAAATCTAAATCTCCCAGAAATTTTGTAAAGGTATGTTGGAGATGTGAAAAACAAGGGCACTATAAGAAGTATTGTAGATCCAAAGTTGAGAAAAAGAAGGGATCTGAAGAATCTCCTTCTACAAAAGAAAATACCTCCAAGGAGGAAGGAGGGGATGTGTACTTGGATTCTTCAAGCACACATTAATATCATGAGGCATGGTTGGTTGACTCAAGTGCATCCTTTCACATGACTCCCCATAGGGAATGGTTCTTTGAATACAAAAGGTATGATGGAGGTAATGTTTTCCTAGGTGATGATTTGACAACCAAAATCATAGGACAAGGAAAATTCAAGTTGAGGCTCATAGATGGAAGGATTAGAAAACTTCCTGGTGTTCTACACATCCCATGTTTGGCCAAAAATTTGATTTTTGTAAGAAAAATGGACTATGCAGGGTTTAAAACAATATTTGAAAAGGAAACCTATAGGATGGTTTGAGGAGCAAAGGTGTTGTTGAAAGGAGTTTGATTTGTGACTCTATATAACCTGCAAGGAAGCACTATTAGTGATGGGTGCAATAGTTCCATTGTTCCTGATATTGGAGTTGAAGAAGAAAGAACTACTACAGTCTCTATAGAAAAGGTTGTGTTGTGGCATCAAAGATTGAGGAATGTCAGAGAGAAGGGTCTTAGACTACTACATGGTAAAGGTATGGTTGAAGGTATGTCTAACAGCTCTCTAGATTTTGATTTATGTGAACATTGTGTATATGGGAAGAAGAATTAGGTAAAATTCCCTTCTGTTACAACGAGGGCGGAAGGAATTTTACAGCTAGTTCACAGTGATGTTTTTGGACCTATATCAGTCCCATCATTGGGAAAATTTGTGTACTATGTCTCATTTATAGATGACTTCTTGAGGAATACTTGGATATATTTCCATGGGAAGAAATATGAAGTCTTTGATAGGTTTAAAGAGTTTAAGACTCTTATTGAGAATCAAATAAAGAAAAGAATTAAGGTGTTAAAGATAGATAATGGCGAAGAGTTCTATGGGCATGAATTTGAAGAATTGTGTAAGAAGTGAGGTATATCAAGGCCCAAGACTACTCCATATATACCTCAATAGAATGGAGTTGCGGAAAGAATGAACAGGACGTTGATGGAAAAATAAAGGTGCATGCTCAGTGGTGTTGGGTTAGGGAAAGAATTTTGGGCAAAGGCAGTGGGTACTGCATGTTACCTAGTCAATAGATTACCCTCATCAGTGTTGGATGACAAGACTCCACAAGAGGTATGGAATGGTAAGAAACATTCTCTCACACATATCAAGGTATTTGGTTGTGATGCATATGTTCATTTTCCAAAGGAAAACATGAGTAAGCTAGATAAGAAGGATAAAAAATGTATATTTATTGGATATAAATATGGTCTCAAATGTTATAAGTTTTGGAACCCAAAAACTAAGAAGTTAGTGTATAGTTGAGATGTGGTATTTAGAGAAATGAAGGATGTTGTTAAACAAGAATTCCTACCAAGTAAGGAAGAACCAGAGAAAATAGAGTTTGATTTAAAGGATGATGAGTCAGACTCTATAGAGGAACAAGAATCAGAAGAATAAGATCCTCATAATCCAGTATTGAGGAGATCAATTCGAGAAAGAAGGCTACCAGAATGGTATACTCCATCTGATTTGTGTTCAAATTTTTCTTTGTCTATTAGTGATGATGATCCTAGAACTATCAAGGAGGCAATGGATTTAGAGGATGGAAATATCTGGAAAAGGGCCATCGACGAAGAAATGGCAGCTTTGGATAAGAATGAGGCTTGGGATCTAGTGGAGTTACTGAATGGAAGAAAGCCTATTGGTTGCAAATGGGTATTTAAAAAGAAGCTTAATGCAAAAGGAAAAGTGGAGAAATAGAAAGCTCAATTAGTAGTAAAGGGTTATTCTTAGGTTGAGGGAATTGATTTTGGTGAGATTTTTTCTCATGTTGCCAAGTTAACCTCTATAAGATTTATGTTATATGTTGTTGTTGCATTTGATTTTGAAGTAGAACAGATGGATGTGAAGAAAACATTCCTACATGGGGATCTGGAAGAAGAAATCTATATGAGGCAATCAAAAGGTTATGTTGTGAAGGGAAAGAAGGAGCTGGTATGCAAG
>JASDQU010437378.1:0-19788 GCA_032191745.1 Picea mariana | reverse complement strand
TCTTGTGCTCACCATCAAATGTAGGAGGTTTGATTTTGTTCATTTCTCCTCATAGCTCATCCACCCTAGACCCCTTATGCTTCCTGACAGGGAATGTACTTGAGTTGTTGTGTGTTTTCTTATTGGAATGCATCAAGGAGTGACGTCGATGTCTTCTAACACTTATAGTTCTTCTTTTCTCATTAGGAGACCCGTGACTTCCTGATTTGCTTGAGCCCCTATCCTTATCCAATTTGTTTTTTGTTATGTTCAAGCTCTGAATTAACTTCATGTTGAATTCCTCCTGCTGCTCCTTGGATTTCATAAGCCTTTCATTACAAGGATTATGGTTTTGTACATACTTCTACAAAGTTTTAATTGTCTCTACCATATTCATGTTTTCATCCCTTCCTTCTCCATGTCCATTGAAGTTTGTTCCTTCAATGATCATATGGACATCCATCCTTCTGATTTCATATTCCTGGATTGAAGCCCCCTGTTCATACTCCATTCCTCTACACTTTGTTCTGGTCTTGATCTGATCTAGTTGTTGTTAACTCTACAAAATGTGCAGCCAACAAAACTTTACCAGGCTATTTGATTCAACAATTTCACGAAAAAATGAACCATTCTCATTAAATAATGCATCATAATTATTTCTTCTTATTTATTGAAAAATTGAACTCCTAGATCAATTTTCTGGGTGAATAATTATATCCTATTCTCCAAGACCTTTCCAATGCCTACTTCCATGCTAAATTCTAAGTCCTGAGCATAAAGTTATGGTTATTTGAAAATTGTCCATTAATTTTTATGTTCACTCTTCAAATTGGTGCAATTATGTGCTGTAATTATGCATATTTTCACCTACTCCATTGGATTTTTAGTAGGATCTTAATTGGGTTTATTAATTTACATATGTTTGAAATTTTTTCCAAGTTCCACTTCTTTTTGGGTTCCAGACTGCTAGTTACATCCTGTTGAAGTTCTAGGCCAATTAGTGTTTTTGATCTGGAATTCTACATGTACCTTATTTCCGATATTAAACATTTTAACATGCCCAAAATTTTAATTTAGTTCTAGGAATATTTTCTATGGTTCAATAGATTTCCATTGACTTCTCCTATGCCTCAATCTGATTCCAGAGTAGAAAGTTATTTCCCTTCGAAGTTAGTTGGGTCTTAAAATTTACCCTCCACTATTTGTCCTATAACTTCATCATAAAAGCTTCGTTTGACGAACGGTTTAAACTATTAGAAACCTCTCTCCGGGATATATAAAAAAAAAATTTAGGGCCTCAAAACCACAGTAAAAAAATATGACCTTCAAACAGTATAAAATGTCACAGAAATTTGTTGGTTTTTTGTTGTTGTACACCATCCAAACGATTTCACGCGCACAAATTTGAACATGTACACCCATATTTAGCATGTGAAACAAAATCATAAGGTAGATAATGCTTTGTGTACATATAACCAATGTGGATCACTTATTTTTCATGCAAATAAGTGTTGCGCACTACTTTTGTGTCACGCACCAATATCCAATGTGCACAATTTTGGATCATGCAATAATACCTATTGCACGCAACTTTTGTGTTGTGAGTTAATATTCTACCCACATTGCAGTCTACGCATTGCACCATTCCAAATTTTAGTTCACCCCCACTGCACACTAGTACTCTTTGTGCACCCTTAATTAAATTGTCACACAACAACATATACCCACATTGCGTGTGCGCCAACAAAATCCCTCTGCACTATGTCAATATTGTGCACACCACATGCAACATTATTATGCGTGCACCAATATTACACATGCACCACTCAATTCGCACCGCGCAATGCTAAATTTAGTGCGCACACTTGTGCACCAATATTTTCCATGCATTACCACTCTGCACCGCACAACACAAAATTTAAGTGCGCACACCCACATGCCAATATTTTCCACGAATTGCCACTCTGCACCGTGCAACACTAAATTTAACTGCGCAGACCTGTGCACCAATATTTTCCATGCATTACCACTTTGCACCGTGCAATGCCAAATTTAAGTGCACACACCCACACACCAATATTTTCCACACATCGCAAGCTTTTCACTAGGCATCATGCATTTATAGTGCGCACACCTGCACACATTCCCTTTTTTTTATGTGCATCAATTCCTCGTGAATACCGCTGCAAAAATTGGGATTTTTCCAAAACAAATTCCCAATTTTCTCCATAGACATTCTGCAACTATGAAATTTATTCAATTTCACCCCGATAACACCAATTCAACCTCTACAACAACAAATCCTTGTTGGTTGACATTCCTGGAATGAATTTTTCCAAAACTCAATCCGCGAATTGAGAATTTTAATCAACTAATCTTGCTCCATGTATCATGGCTTCCCTGTAACATCAAATTTGACCAATTCCAGATCTGAATTTTCTAAAACATATACTAAATTAAGAATATCTCACTACTTGGACAAATTTCTCATATTTCCAACGAATGTAACAAAAAAAATTGGGTTTTTTTCCCAATTCCATGCAATTGATTCTAATTTTTACCATGGACGCTCTGTATCTTGAAACTTGGCCACTTCGAAATCAATTCTCTGTGAAATTTCTCTTCAATTCAACCTTCTCGACCCATCCAGGCTCAATGTTGAAAACTGGAGCTCTGATACCATATTGTAACATCCCCAGCATCCAACTGGGCTATGCCACATAAATATTTTCGAACTGTATACATAATTAAAAAATATACACACATAAACACTTGTGGAACTCTAAATATAAAACTTAAAACAAACAAATACATTCTGCAAATTCACATATTCATACATAATAATAATAAAAATACACATGCAACACACACAGGAAAATCCCATAAAAATAAACGCATAAATAATAATGAAGCATGTATTTTAGCACATAATTGACACCTATATTCGTAAAAATATCACCAACTACATGCGGACCTTCCACGAACCTCCCATCCTTAGACCAAGTTGCTCATCAATCTCAGCAGTGGGTCACCCCCGAGATGGGACTAAACTCCAGCCAGATAAAAGGGATTCCTAACCAGGATGATGTATTTCAAACAACAGGAAAGACTATATTATAGGTACCAACTCAAACTAATAACCTACAGTCCTTCATTCCCCACATGCCTATCCCACCCCAAGAAGTGTGTTAGGATATTCAGACACTTGGGAGTTAGTTAATATCTACTTGGCCTAATATGTCGTTAGGTAAAAGTGTGTTTCTTTAGTATGCATTAGTATGCATTTGTAGTTAGGAAATCCGACAATCACGATATGTTCCCGACATAGAGTGATCTGACGATTCATACTCTCCTCGATATTAACAACCATTGATCCCTGGCTTAGCACCCAATTGGTCCATGATCTTTATTTAAAGAGCATGGAGGGTCATTTGTTGATGATCGATTATGATAAACTCTCTTTTAAAATCTCTCCGTAATATTTTTATTTGCATTAATAAATTGCTCCAAGTGGCCGCGTTGGCTGGGGCCTTGGATGTTTCCCCGTAGGGGTTTTACCACGTGAAAACATCGTTGTGTTGATCTTTGATCTGGTTATGTGAGTGGTTACTGAAGGTGTCCGTCCTCTATTGGAATACCTGTGTTGTCGAACAAAGTGTGCCCCTTCTTTGCTTAACATTCCTTTGGCTACCCCACTTCCTTTTTGGGCTTCAACAACAGGACGGAAAGGAAGTCTCAGAGCCCTGTAGCTTCATTTTATCACCTTCGGGATCTAATTCCCAACAATTCTCTCACCTAGAGATATTTTCTCATAGGGCTGACAAACCGCCTCTTTAATCTTCCACAGACCTGGCAACTCGCTTCTTCAGTCCAACTCCTAAGCTAACCAAGTACATGTATGGGTTATATGTATGGGAGCTACTTTGGACCACTTGTCCCCATCCTTAGAACATAGGATAAAATAATTATCCATACTTTATACTTTAAGGAATATTAATATAATATTCATTTTCGACTTAATCTCCCTAGCTTAGCCTTTTTCCTTAAATTTTATCCCCCCCTTTCCCTAACTAGTGGAGTTTAGTCCTCTATACTCTTTTATCGTGGTCGATCTACATGCAACAATGTATTATATTAATGATAAGACATATACATAAATAGGCTCACTGGCCTTTAGCATCTAGGCTCTCTGGCCTAATTCAATACATAATCCTCCTAGATTATAATAACTGGCTCACCAGCCTATAGAACACAACATATACACAAAGGCTTTGCGGCCTCAAAATTGCACACACTTAAGTTTGTTGCGCATGGTATCCTGGAATGTGAATACTTCATAATTTTAGTGTGCGGTACATGTGTGCACTATGCCATTGAAGGTGCATACAAAAATGATATCAAACAACTCACAAGCTTAAGTACATTTTCATTTACATTTACATTTGGGGTTCGGCCTAGGGGTATTATAGTTACCCAAACCCCTGACCGACGGTCCTTTCGGGTGTCTCCCAGAGAATACAGAGTCTACCTCAGGTACCATGATACACCCCTCGCAGTCACCTACGTGTCAACCTACATAGTGGAAACTAGGTCACCAACTTGTAATCAACAACCAGAAGGGTACAGTCGACAGTTGGGCGAGTGTATGCGAAGGGTAACTAAGCTCGAAGATCTTCGTGAGGCCTGAAATGAAATACAGCCACAATCACTCTTAGAGTACCTTGGATGGATCCAACTTTCTCAGAGGTCTAACACAATTCAGTCGATAAACACTATAGGTGTTGGGTATTTGTTATATTCTTTGCATGAGTAGTAGTGTCTCCATTTTTGGGCAGTTTTTTGGCACAAGGCTTTTTGCCAATGATTTTCTATTTTCGATTAAGGAATTAGGGTTGTTGACTAATCCAAGTCATTGGGTTAGGGTTTTGGATGCCGTTGGATCCTATATGTATATTTTATTTTAAACAATGTATCACTATGAATGAATATAGAATATGTTGGTTTTCCTAGTTTGGGTTTCCAGGGGAAAAATCTCTGTGTAATGTTTGTATTTTCCATTGTATATTTTCTATTCTTTTATTGAAAATTTGTTTGCAGTAAATATTGTACAAGGTTAAAATATACACTTGGCATCAAAGCTTTGTTGGTTTCAATGGGAATCCTTTGTGGTGAAGGGTTTGGCTCAGGAATGTGATAAGCCTTGTTACAGTGAGAGATCTATGGTATTGATTTTTTAGGTCAAAATAAATGGCAAGCAATTCGAAAATGGAGATTGAGAAGATTAATGGGAAATTTTTTGAGTTGTGGAATCTCAATATGAAATGTTTGTTGGTGGATAGAGATCATTGGATCGTGGTAGATATAGGTACTACACATACAAGAACTTCAACAAATGACTGGAAAAAGTTGGATCGAAAGGCAACGAGAACAATCCGAGTGTGTCTCTCAGATTCAGTATTACTGAATGTGTCAGAGGAAGCTACAACCAAGAATTTATGGGATAAGTTGGGGAAGTTGTATCAGTCTAAGTCCCTAGTAAATGAATTATTCCTGAGAAAGAAGTTGTATAATTTGAGGATGAGATATGGAGACTCGGTGGCAGAGCATTTGAACACCTTCAATACTGTGGTAAGTCAGTTAGTATCTTTTCTGATTAAAATTTCAGATGAAGATAGGTGTGTCAATTTATTGTTTTATTTACCAAACTCGTGGGATAGTGTAGTTGTGGCTATAGGTAGTAATACAACTGCCTTGAATTTTGATTAAGTTGTCTCATCCTTGTTGTCGGAGGAGATGAGACGAAATAACATGGAAGGACAGAGAACATGCACATTATTTGCAAGAGGATGCTCCCAGGAAAGAAATAGATCTAAGTTCTCAAGTGGGAGATCTAATTCTAAGGGTAAATCTAAATCTCCCAGAAATTTTGTAAAGGTATGTTGGAGATGTGAAAAATAAGGGCACTATAAGAAGTATTGTAGATCCAAAGTTGAGAAAAAGAAGGGATCTGAAGAATCTCCTTCTACAAAAGAAAATACCTCCAAGGAGGAAGGAGGGGATGTGTACTTGGATTCTTCAAGCACACATTAATATCATGAGGCATGGTTAGTTGACTCAAGTGCATCCTTTCACATGACTCCCCATAGGGAATGGTTCTGTGAATACGAAAGGTATGATGGAGGTAATGTTTTCCTAGGTGATGATTTGACAACCAAAATCATAGGACAAGGAAAATTCATGTTGAGGCTCATAGATGGAAGGATTAGAAAACTTCCCGGTGTTCTGCACATCCCATGTTTGGCCAGAAATTTTATTTTTGTAAGAAAAATGGACTATGCAGGGTTTAAAACAATATTTGAAAAGAAAACCTATAGGATGGTTTGAGGAGCAAAGGTGTTGTTGAAAGGAGTTCGATTTGGAACTCTATATAACCTGCAAGGAAGAACTATTAGTGATGGGTGCAATAGTTCCATTGTTCCTGATATTGGAGTTGAAGAAGAAAGAACTCCTACAGTCTCTATAGAAAAGGTTATGTTGTGGCATCAAAGACTGAGGAATATTAGAGAGAAGGGTCTTAGACTACTACATGGTAAAGGTATGGTTGAAGGTATGTCTAACAGCTCTCTGGATTTTGATTTATGTGAACATTGTGTATATGGGAAGAAGAATCAGGTAAAATTCTCTTCTGTTACAACGAGGGCAGAAGGAATTTTACAGATATTTCACAGTGATGTTTTTGGACCTATATCGGTCCCATCATTGGGAAAATTTGTGTACTATGTCTCATTTATAGATGACTTCTTGAGGAATACTTGGATATATTTCCACGGGAAGAAATATGAAGTCTTTGATAGGTTTAAAGAGTTTAAGAATCTTATTGAGAATCAAATAGAGAAAAGAATTAAGGTGTTCAGGACAGATAATGGAGAAGAGTTCTATGGGCATGAATTTGAAGAATTGTGTAAGAAGTGAGGTATATCAAGGCCCAAGACTACTCCATATATACCTCAATAGAATGGAGTTGCAGAAAGAATGAACAGGACGTTGATGGAAAAATAAAGGTGCATGCTCAGTGGTGTTGGGTTAGGGCAAGAATTTTGGGCAAAGGCAGTGGGTACTGCATGTTACCTAGTCAATAGATCACCCTCATCAGTGTTGGATGACAAGACTCCACAAGAGGTATGGAATGGTAAGAAACCTTCTCTCACACATATCAAGGTATTTGGTTGTGATGCATATGTTCATTTTCCAAAGGAAAACATGAGTAAGCTAGATAAGAAGGATAAAAAATGTATATTTATTGGATATAAAGATGGTCTCAAAGGTTATAAGCTTTGGAACCCAAAAACTAAGAAGGTAGTGTATAGTCGAGATGTGGTATTTAGAGAAATGAAGGATGTTGTTAAACAAGAATTCTTACCAAGTAAGGAAGAACCAGAGAAAATAGAGTTTGATTTAAAGGATGATGAGTCAGACTCTACAGAGGAACAAGAATCAGAAGAATAAGATCCTCATAATCCAGTATTGAGGAGATCAAGTCGAGAAAGAAGGCTACTAGAATGGTATACTCCATCTGATTTTTGTTCAAATTTTTCTTTGTCTATTACTGATGATGATCCTAGAACTATCAAGGAGGCAATGGATTTAGAGGATGGAAATATCTGGAAAAGGGCCATGGACGAAGAAATGGCAGCTTTGGATAAGAATGAGGCTTGGTATCTAGTGGAGTTACTAAATGGAAGAAATCCTATTGGTTGCAAATGGGTATTTAAAAAGAAGCTTAATGCAAAAGGAAAAGTGGAGAAATAGAAAGATCAATTAGTAGCAAAGGGTTATTCCTAGGTTGAGGGAATTGATTTTGGTGAGATTTTTTCTCATGTTGCCAAGTTAACCTCTATAAGATTTATGTTATATGTTGTTGCTGCATTTGATTTTGAACTAGAATAGATGGATGTGAAGACAACATTCCTACATGGGGATCTGGAAGAAGAAATCTATATGAGGCAATCAAAAGGTTATGTTGTGAAGGGAAAGAAGGAGCTGGTATGCAAGATGAAAAATTCCATGTATGGCTTAAAATAATCACCAAGGATGTGGTATAAAAAATTTGATACTTATATGTTGGGACTTGGCTTCACAAGAAGAAAAGAGGATCACTGTGTGTATTTTAAATTAATTGGTGATCATTTGATTTATTTGGTCTTGTATGTCAATGACATGTTGCTGATAGGAAACAACAAGGAGATTATCCAAGATGTGAAAACTCAATTGTCCTTTAAATTTGACATGAAGGATCTCGATGCTTCAAATTTCATTTTGGGAATGCAAATTAAAAGAGATCGAGAAAAGAGGAAACTCTGGTTAAAGAAGAGAAAATATGTCGATAAAATATTGTAGAGGTTTAATATGTAGGAATGCAAACCAGTCAAGGTTCCTATTCTTGTTGGTGTAAAGTTATCTACGGATCAGTTTTCCAATACATAGGAAGAGGAGGAGGACATGTCTCATGTTCGATATGTAAGTGTAGTTGGAATTTTGATGTATGTAATGGTCTATACTAGACCGAACATTGCACATGCATTGGGAGTTTTGAGCAGGTATATGTCAAAACTAGGGAAGGAGCATTGGACAATAGTAAAAAGGGTTTTCAGGTATTTGTGTCGCACTGCTAGTTGTGGATTGTGCTACCAAGGAAGACCAGGATTGGACAGAGTGGTGGATATACATGTCTTTGTAAATGCATACTGGGCTGGAGATCTGGATCATAGGATATCTACAAGTGGGTATGTGTTTAACCTATTTGGAGGAGCAATATGTTGGATGAGAAAAAGACAGGTTGTAGTGGCACTTTTAACTACAGAATTTGAATACATGGCAACCACTCATGCAAGTAACGAAGTAGTATGGTTACAAAGATTGTGTTAAGGTATTGGGTTGGTACAACAAGCTATAAGGATAGATTTTGATAGTCAGAGTGCAATTTTTCTAGTGAAGAACCCGACTTATCATTCAAAGACAAAGCATATTGATATTCAATATCACTTTGTGAGAGACATGGTTGAAGAAACAAAAGTGTTGTTGATGAAGGTGGACACTTTGAATAATTTTGCAGATTCATTAACAAAATATGTGAGCACTGAGAAGTTCTTTTGGTGTAGAGGATCCATGGGAATTTCAGCACTAGATTGTTGACTATGTAACCCGATAACCCCCTGTATGAAAAGATAACAACAAGTGGGAGAATGTTGGGTATGTTTTATATTCTTTGCATGAGTAGTAGTGTCTGCATTTTTGGGCAGTTTTTCGGCACATGGTTTTTTGCTGATGGTTTTCTATTTATGGTTAAGAAATTAGGGTTGTTAACTAATCTAAGTCATTGGGTTAGGGTTTTGGATTTCACTGGCTCCTATATGTATATTGTATTGTAAACAATGTATCACTATGAATGAATATAAAATATGTTGGTTTTCTCGGTTTGGGTTTCCAGGGGAAAAATCTCTGTGTAATGTTTGTATTTTCCATTGTATATTTTATGTTCTTTTACTTAAAATATATTTGCAATCAATATTGTACAAGGTTAAAATATACAATAGGATTCACCCCCAATACACACTCTCCCAAATGATTTGTCGGAACCGGGAGTGGATATCTCTATCACCGTCCTACACGCGACCTCATGTTTGACTCCTATATGAGAGGAGCTTCCCATATTGAGTAATTACAAGGTGTATTTTTTGTGCCTTAGAACAGACACCTAAATTAAGTTTTGGTTGGCCTTAGAGGTTTCACCTCTCCACACCTAATCCAAGGCCCTAGCCTAAGTTATTCGTGAACCCTATAAAAAGTGTTACTAATATATTTTAGATTAGCACATTCATTTTAGGGGCTCTTATTACTCAAGGAACATAAGTGAAACTTATGTTGTTTGAGGCTCTTGGAAAAGTGAAACTTATAAGAACACTGTAAAATAAAACTTTACACTAATACTTCAAACCTAAAGATGCAATCTTTTCTCCTTTCCATGCAAAATGCACAATGCAACTTTCGAGTGAAACAAAAGATCAAATGAAAGGATTTTCTTTCGTATTTTTCTTTTACAATGATTTCAAGATGAGAAGAAAACACAACCCTATCCTAATTATTTTATTTTTCAAATAACAATTGAAAGAAAATACAAAGAAACAAAGAAACTAACAAAGCATAACTAAAAATCAAAGAAATTTTTCTTCCAATCAAAGCAGAACTAACAAAATATGCTAAAAGAAACTCCAGAACACATGATTCAACTCATTTTTCTTGAAATTCAAGCTAAAAAATAAGCAAAAAATGCTAGGAAACATAGAGAGACAAGAGGATTTATTTTTTTTATTTCATAAACAATTTGAGCTTGCAAATTGTCTAAACCCCAAACAACAGAAGCTTCTGGAACTCAGGAAGACCTGGGAACCACAAGTTTCCAGTAGGAAAAAGAAAAATATTTTGAAAAAATTATCCAAAACAACAGAGACGTGTGGTGTGCACGACCATCCTGTGTATGTATGCGGGTTGTATATAATGCATACCACGTATGTACATGTGTTGTATAGAGAACATGGTGCGTACACCTCTGTAAATTTTCAAAAAAATAAAAATTTTGGACAGACAACTTGGGAAAGGGATGCTGGTAGGCACTTGGAAGGTGACCAAAGACCTAACGTGACTTAGAACACTCAAAAAACTCATAAAGAAACTGAAAACAAAATATGACCAAGATCTCCCACTAAGACCCTAGAGAGACTCCCCAGTGGAGTCGCCAATTCTGCTAGCGTGGAAAATCCCCCTATTATTATACTGGGTCAAGGTACAGGCAGAGCATCGACTTCCCTTAAAAGACACTTCTATTCCTAAGCTATCCCAAAACTATATAAACTAAAATACAAGGGAGAGGAAGGAAGATCAGTAGGTGTACCTTAGGTCCTAACGTCTGGTGTAGACTTCCTTCACCTTTGTAGATTCCTAGGTTGTGGGCCTCCTCCCAAAGCTGACCTACAAGAAAAATTAGGAAAACAATGCTACAAAATACAATCTCTACTTATTATATTCAGATATAAGTATAAATGAATTAATCAATAAAAACATAAAGACACAATGTATTGGGACAGGAAATAACTCATTTATTCAATATGAAGATAAAAAAGATTACAACCTTCCTATTGGAAAACGCTCTGTGAACCAAGTTCGGGCTCCTCTTATTGGTGTTCCAAATGCATCATTCCCATATTTTCCTCTCATAAATGAGTGATCTCTTTGGAAAAAGGGAAAGGGTTGTATAAGGAGAAAGGGCTGGAGGGTGAATGTTGAGGCCAAATCTCAGAAAGGGCTGCAAAACTTGGGCTAGAAGGGGAAGAGACTTTGGTAGAGTTTACTTGTTCTCTTGCTTGTTGTTTTAAATGGGACCCCAAGACCTATTTTTATATGAGAAAAAATATGGTTATTTGGTTTGGGGACATGATACAATGGGTAAAATGGTTAGGAAACCCTCAATAGCCTGTAAACTACGTTGAATTCCTTGCAATTTTATATTTTTTTCAATTTTTGGAGGTAAACGCGGGCTGACTAGTATGCATCTCGTGTATGTACACAGGCTAACTAGTATGCATATAGAATGTGTACGTGGGTTGTAGTTCAGTAGGGTGCATACATGTTCAAAAAAATAGTTTTTTAAGAAGAAACCTCGACAGTAATTTGGAAAATTATGTAAGTGGAAAGGCCAATGCCATGTATGCATAGGTAGGGAATTTTTGGACTATAGCAAAAGGATCTTTGGTCATCTCCTTAAAATATGACCATTGGATATAGAGATCGAGAGATCTTAGCCATCAGATGGTGGAGGATCATGTAATACCCCGATTTTTAGTCCACATATAAAATAATGTATTTTGTTTATTTGATGAAAGGTCAGAGTGCCCAAACACTTAAAGAGGCCAACGTGCCGAGGAAGTGTAATGATATGATCATTATTAATAATAAAATACATCAATGGGTGCAAGAAAGACAAGGACAAGAGTTATAGGGGAATATGATTCCATGAGAGAGGGGGATTAAGGGGATAATTCATTTTATCATATTTTATTTACCCATAATAACTTAATTGAGAGAAGGGGTTACATGAGATTCTCGGGGGAAGTCCATGTGGTTATTGATTCCCTGGTAAATATATAAACCCATCTTGTGGGTTGTTTGAGGGTTCTTCTTCTTCTTTATTCTTTTTATTCTTCTTCTTCACTCACTCTGTTCATCCATTATTCATTTTTCACACTCTCCATTTATGTTCACTTTTTTACTCATTCATTTGTGTTGTTGGAATGAGACCATGGGGGTGAATTATTGAGGAGGAATCCATTTTTTGTTGGTTGTAGCAGCGATTGACATGTTTCAACCATGAATTAATGCATGCATTCCTGAGATGCCTTGGAAGGTACTAAATTTTATTCACAGTTGTGAGTCCTGAGAGTCTAGACATGGAGATTCTTGACCAGAGGAACTAGATCCTTGGAAGGAGGTGGATAGCTTGAGGGATTGCATGGCAGAGAAGGGGGTCCATTTTCTTGGGTTGTGCAAGTTGGAGAGAAGAGTTGGTGTACTTTGGATTGTTGTGTATTGAAAAACCTATGAGAACTTGAGTGTTGATTGGTTTGGGAAGCTGAGGAACACCCTAGAGATTTCCTTGTGGACTCATAGGCCTTGCTCGAGGGTGACCTGTTGTTGAGACTTGGAACAATAATGTCTATGGTTGGGTGGAACTTCCTTGGTCTGCAACTATTTGTTGAATCTGTTTCATTAAAGATAATTGTTTTCTGTCATGTGTTTCTCTGTTGTATATTTATTTTCGTTGTGTATTAGTTATTTTCTCTGAAATTCGTATCGTAACATGCATGCTTGTTGGTTATTGTTGTGCATGGCATGTTTATAATTTTTTTATAATATAACTTGAATCTTTATTATTGCATGTGTTTTTATCATGTTTATTTCATTCTTATTTAATAATTAAATGGTATAAGAATTTGAAATCAGTTACAAACAAGGTTTTTGAGGTAGCATACCCAGCTTGGGGGTGGCTCAGTACATTACAGATTGGTATCAGAGATTTTGGTTGAAACACCAGAATAGTATGGGCCATAACTATTGGACATGGTATTGTTATTAAGAAATAATATCTCTTTGAGATCCTAAATCTTGAGAAAAGGATCATCTTAAGGAAGTTCTATTGGGATCTAATTCACGACAGATCAACTGTAGAAATACTTTCAGAACTATTAGGAAACTTTGTTACAGTTGGGATGTTGGAAAGTTAGTTGTCAATGATGTCAACCATGGAAAAAATTATGTCGAAGACCATGTAGGAGGAAATAAAATATCAGGAGAAAGAGCGTTGTAGAAATAACGTAGAAGCTAGAGAAAAATGGAAACATAGATCCTTTGCAAAGGATTGTGGAATCGTTACTATTAAATCAAGACTTAGATAAGAAAGAGACATCAGATCAAATTGAGAAATTTCAGGTATAACCAAAGACATCATATTGAATTGATAGATCGTCAGTAGTTGATCGAGGCCAAGTAGGAGATAGAAAGTTTCGGGACTCCGATACTTTTCCACTTCGATGATTATTGGAGACAAGGCAGAGGCATGAAATATTGAATTCGTGAAACCTCAAAATCCCACCAACCGTTAGATCAAGGGAAGAATTCAAGAGTGATGCAAGTCGTTATATCAAGAGTGGAAGGATAGCGTAATTTTTGGGACTCCAAAACTTTGCCACTTCAGCGATTATTGGAGACTAGGAAAAGTTGTGAAGTGTCGAAGTTGCAAAGTGTCGAAGCTGCGAAGTGTCGAAGCCATGAAGTGCAAATATGAAGTAAAAAAATCACGCATGTCATCAAATTTGGAGTAGAGGAACGTGGACCATCCATTTGGTTGATGACGTGTCTTATGCCACATGGTAGGGGTTCCATATGGGGACACATGTCACATGAATTCAGTGGATTTTGGACCCTAACATTTCCATTTAGGGGTGACATGTGGCACATATACCATGGGTCCATGTCACCATAGGTGACATCAACATGCCATGTCATCTCCAGGATTATGGCCTCCGAGAATGTCCATCTTCTTCTACCAGCAAAAGTGTTGAAGGTCGAAGTAAGGAAATCATGCAAACCGTCGATCTAAGAACCCTTTGGGACTTTTCTCAACCGTTAGATCAAGCAGTGGAAGGATGGTGTAAGCACTTTAGCAGGTATAACTTCACGAGAGTTGAACAACTTGAAAGTTGTAATATCTTGAAGTATCAGAGTGTCAAAGTCCCAAAATAAATAAGAACCATCCATCTCAAAACGTGATTAATTCATAGTCGTTGGATTAAGCTAGTGGAAGGATAACATAAGAGGAGGTCTTAACCGATGGTAAGAGGTCATCATCACTTTATGACCACTTCGGTAGGTATAACTCTGGGGGAGTTAAACAATGTGAGATTTGTAATATTCTAGAGTCTCGGAGTGTTGAAGCCCTGAAATAAGTAAGGATCATTCATCTCAACTCCTGATTAAGTCATGATCATTGATTTCGTTGAAGCCTTCCTATGAGCCAGGATCATCCAGCCAATGGGAGATTAAATCTCAACCATCTGATCTACTAGTGGAAATAATATAAGTACTTCGGTGAAGTGTACTTTAGGAATTATTACCCTAGAAGAATGCAAGAATGTCCAAGTTCGTAGGACTTGGTTCCAACATCGATCTCATGATAAGGTAAAGGGGTTGATCAAAGGCCCAAATAGTCTCTCGATAAAAAGGACGATCTGACAGTTGTGTTTTAATCAACCATTGATATGAATGGTCCATACATCTCAACATGCTGGCATGTTAGCATGTTTTCCACCATGTGCATTAATTCTGGGATGACACATCACCAAATCAACTGAGGGTCCGGATCTAAAGCCCATAACCTCTACAAAATTAACAATCAAGAAACTTCAATTTGCGTTATGGATATTCTTCATTGGATATTATCTTGATCATGATCAATGGTGTGAGTTTCATTTGATTCTCCTGCATCAGTGGGGGAATAAAGAGAAAAGTGCTAAAGGAACATCACTTAGAGTGGATAAGCCCATGGTTTCGAGCTCGTGGTCACAAGGAAAGTTGATTGAAGGAAGCGCATGTGCAGAATTTGAATTTTGTACCAGTTTAAAGGGCCCATGGAATAATTTGACAAGATTTACACAACCATTCCATTGTCACTGCAAGATTTGGTTTGCACAAAAAGGGTGAAAATGACATTTTTAGGAATCCATAACTTTCAGCTCGAAGATCAGATTAGGGCATGGGAATAGTTATTAGAAAGATGATTCAGAGGAGAATAACATTGAATTGTTATAATTTGGAGAATGATGATATATTTCTTCATTAATTGAGTAGAAAAATGACCTACAGCATTATTTGTAATTTTTTTATAATATGCATAATTCTAACAAAATGGTTGCTTGCACATTTTGTGGAATTAGGGAGTACAACCACATCAGTTCAAGATAAGAATACATATTCCAGAAACAAAGGAAGGATATGAATTCTTCAGTCATGATAAAGAAGCGAAAGGTTAAAATATCAATGTTGGTAATGCAGACACAAAACCAAATCGGCATATGAGCAGAGGGGAAAAAAAAACTTAATAGATACTGTGAGAATCCTGAAAATAGAAGTGAAAAGTTACAAAGAAGAAAATGAGAGGTTGATGAGAGAAAAAAACTATATAAATTCTCAAGTATTTCAAATCCTAAATGAGTTGCATAGGTAAGCAAGGAGTGGATCAGACTTAAGGCAAGAGGGAGAATAAATATATCATGAAATAAGAGGTAGCTACAAAAGAGATGATGATTCAAGAAGTGTTAGAAAAAATCATAAACATCACTCACCACCTTACTCAACAAGAAAATGGTATGCCTCTAAGGACTACATAAGAAGTCCATAAGTGCCTCATGTTAGACACCAAATAAGAAGGCCTGAATTGGACAGTTTGCAAGGATATTTGAGGAAACTTAAGCCACCATCCTTTGACGGTGAAAGAGAAAGGGAAGATGATGTTGAAGGATGGATTATTGGACTAGGGAGGTATTTTCAATTGCATAACTACTCCTAAAACCTAGAATCAATAATTTCTACATACAATTTACATGGGAATGTTGTTATATGGTGGGATCAGATGAATCAATTTGAACACATTAATGAGAGTAGGATCACTTGGAAGCCGTTCAAGAAATATTTTCAGAAGGAGTACCATTTAGAGCACTTCTATGACAAGAAGATGTAATATTATTTGAGCTATGGTTGGGAAGCATGACCATGACAGAATATGAGAAGAGATTCTTGGGATTGTTGAAGTATGTAGGATTTATCAAATATGAAAAAGTGAAGATACAAAGGTTTTTAAGTGGACTTCCATCCTTTTATAAAGAGAAGATTCAATATGATGATCCTAGGACATTGATTGATACAATCAAGAAGGATAAGTACCTATATGAGAAAGGAAAGGGTAGAGAATCCATGTAGAAATATTTGAAGGATAAGAAGAAGGAGAAATTTGATCGGAGGAGGAAGGGGTTCAAATCTCCTTTCAATAGAAACATCCCTAATAAAAAACAGCAAGATCATTTTGCTAAGGATGAATCCAAGAAAGAGGATTCCTTGGAGAAAAGAGGAAGACCACCAATCCAATGTTGGGGGTGAAAGGGAAATCACCTATACAAGGATTCCCTCACAAAGGAGATAAAGCAAAGACTATGCACAACATAGAAGAGGCTACAACAACGAAGGACATGGGAAATATATATGCATCCTTACAAGATCGACAAGTAGATTACCAATTGAATATGATCGAAGTGGAAGGCAATATCATTAATCATCTTGTTCCTATGTTAATTGATTAAGGAGCCAAACATTGTTACATTGATCCTAAAATAGTGGATAGATTACATTTGGAGAAAAGTAATCTAGGAAAGTCAAGTTTGGTTCAGCTAGCCACTAGAACCAAAAGAAGGATCAATAAGGTTGTCTGAAGTTATCCAATAAATATTAATGGAGTAAATATAGTTTCTCATATGAATATCATCCCATTAGGATCTTATGACATCCTAATTGGAATGGATTGGTTGGACCAACACCATGTTGTCCTACATTGTCATAATAATACCTTTACATGTCTTAATGAAGAAGGAAAATAGAGCACTCTGAAAGGAATTCCAAGACCCATTTCTATAAGGCATATTTCAGCCTTACAGTTGAAGAAATGTTTCAGGAAAGGATTTCAATTGTATGCAACTCATGTGGAAGGATCATAAAAGACAAAAGGGCCAAGCCTTGAATATTTTCCAGTATTACAATAGTTTGAAGATGTATTCCAATAAATACCAGGATTTCCACCAAAGAGGGAGATAGATTTCTCTATTGATTTAGTACCAGGAGCTTCCCCAATATCAAAAAGACCTTACATAATGACTACACGTGAATTGAAATAATTACAAATTCAGTTGGAAGAGTTGTTGAAGAAAGGGTACATATGTCCAAGTGTTTCACCTTGGGGAGCACCAATACTCTTTTTCAAAAAGAAGGATGGAACATTGAGGCTTTGTATAGACTTTAGATAGTTGAATAAATCCAATGTGAGGAACAAATACCCTCTACCCAGAATGGATAACCTCTTTGATCAACTAAGGGGAACAAATATATTTTCAAATATAGACATGAAATATGGATACCATCTAGTAAGAATCAAGGAAGAAGACATAAATAAGACAGACTTCAGAACTAGGTATGGACATTATGATTTTGTAGTGGTGCCATTTGGAATGAACAATGCATGAACTATCTTTATGTTCTTAATGAATATCATATTCATAAATTATCTAGATAATTTTTTCATTGTGTTCTTGGATTACATACACATGTATTCTAAATCTGAGGAAGAGCATGAAAATCACTTGAGTTTTGTGTTACAAGTGTGGAGGGAACATCAGCTTTATGCCAAGCTTAGTAATTTTTCTTTTTACCAAGAAACAATCCATTATTTGGGTCATATTATCTTAGAACAAGGTATAACAATAGATCCAAAAGATATTTAAGCCATTAGGGGATGGCCAACACCCAACAATGTTCTTGAAATTAGATATTTTATGGGATTAGCTAAATACTACAGGAGGTTTATAGAGGGGTTCTCTAAGATTGCTCATCCCATAACTTATTTACAAAAGAAGGGAATCAGATTTGAATGGACAAATGAGTGTGAAGAGAACTTTAATTTGTTGAAAGAATTGCTTACTAATGCACTTGTTTTAAATATTATTGACCCAAATGAGAACTTTGTGGTATGTACATATGCATGCAAGGAAGGACTTGGTGGATTTGGCACTCAAAATGGACATGTCATTAGTTATGAGTCCAAAAATCTCAAAGAACATGAGAAGAATTATGCCACACATGATTTGTATCTTGCTACCATAGTTCATGCATTGAAATTGAGGAGGCATTATATCATGGGAAAAATATTTGAATTAAGGAGAAACCATAATGTCTGAAATATCTTTTTTAACAACCAAATTTGAATGCTAGGAAAACAAGATGGATGGAATTTTTAAGTGAGTATGACTTTGACATCAAGCATATCCAGGGAAAAGAAAACAAATTTGTTGATGCACTCAACAGACGAGTGCATCTCATGCATGCTACAAATGTTAATATGCATTAGTCAGATTTAAAGAGAAGAATTTTAGATGTTGTTGTTATAGATCAACATTCCCTATAGGGAAAATAAAATTTACAACAAGAAAATATACAGCATAAAATTAAAGAGTACGAGATTAAGGAATATGGATTACTTATGAATAAGAATAGAATTTATGTTCATAGTTCCGGAGAACTTAGGAATTTGGTATTAAAAGAAATGCATAATGTTCCATATGTTGGACATCTCGGTTACCAGAAAACAATTGTAGCAGTAAGAAGACAATTCTTTTGGCAAATAATGAAGAAGGATGTTGTTGATTACATTTCCAAATGTATGGAATTTCATAGAGTGAAAGCTGAGAATCAACACCGAGTAGGTTTGCTTCAACCATTTACAATTCCAAAGAACAAATGGGAAGTGGTAATGATAGATTTTATAACTAAATTGCCCAGGACAGAAAGGAAACATGATTCCATAATGGTATTTGTGGATAAATTGAAAAAGGTTGCTCATTTTTTTTCCTGTGAAAATGACTCATACAACAACTAATATTGCAGAAATTTACATGAACGAAATTTCTAGGTTGCATGGGATACTTAAGGAAATTGTTTCAGACAGAGATACAAAGTTTACTTCAAATTTCTCGAGATGATTACTTAAAGTATTTGGTACAAATCTGAATTTTAGCACAACATACCATCCATAGTCATATGGGTAGACAGAGAGAGTCAACCAAGTGATTGAAGACATGTTGAGAATGTATGTGATGGATAAACCATCTAAGTGGGAAGATTACTTGCATTTGGTTGAGTTTTCCTATAATAATGGGTATCAAGCTTCATTGAATATGAGCCTATTTGAGGCTTTGTATGGTAGAAAATACAATACTCAAGTGAGTTGGGACAACCTAGAAGACATAGTAGTATGTGGGTCAGAATTTCTCAAGGACATGGAAGACCATATGGTTAGAATTAAGCAGAATTTAAAGGTAGCTCAATATAGACAGAAAAGTTATGAAAATAAGAATAGGACATGTAGAGAATTTGAAGTGGGGG
>JASDQU010437377.1:35273-50880 GCA_032191745.1 Picea mariana | reverse complement strand
CAGATATATTGATACATAATATTTGAGTTCAGATATATTGCAGATGGCGAGGCCAATGAGAAGTTCACTGACAAAAGTTATAAATCATTATATACAAACACTAATCTGGTTAGATGGAGGTTCTTTTGGTCGAGTATTTCCAATCATGTTCGTTTTTCTTAATGAAAAAGTTTAGCAATTTATAAAATTAGATGGAGGTTCTTTTGGTCAAGTATTTCCATGTTCGTTTTTCTTAATGAAAAAGTTTAGCAATTTATAAAATCCATTTGAAAGAATATGTCTTAGTTCATTAATACTACATTAGTTCATAGCATTTCCAATATGTTTAAGCTAATGTTATATATGTTCATAGTATATCTAATATGTTCAACTTAATGTAATAAATACATGTTATATGCTAATGTAAATATGAATGGCAATAAATACATGTTTCATGATAATGTAAATACTATTGTAAATATGAATGGCAATAAATACATGTTTCATGATAATGTAAATACTATTGGTTTATAGTATATTCAATATCTTATATTAATGTAAATATGAATGATAATAAATACATGTTCCATGTTAATGGAAATATTATTGGTTTATAGTATATCCAATATGTTCAAGTTAATGTAATATATGTAACTATTTAATATGTTTAAGCTAATGTAATGTATGTTTATAGTATATTTAATATGGTCAACCTAATGTAATAAATACATATTATATTGGAATGTAAATATGAATGGTAATAAATACATGTTCCATGTTAATGGAAATATGATGGTTCATAGTATATCCAATATTTTCAGGTTAATATAATATATATTCATAGTATATTCAATATGTTCAATCTAATGTAATAAATATATGTTATATGAGAATGTAAATATGAATTGTAATAAATACATGTTCCTTGTTAATGTAAATATGAATTGTTTGCAGATCCAACAAAGTGCAAACATTATTACCCTATGTGAATGCAAATGCAAATACAAAAATGTAAATGAAAGTACAAATTGTTTGCATATTCAACTAAGTGTAAGTATTATTGGCATGTACTTGATGACTTCTATGGAATAAATACCCCACTAGTGGCTTTTTAGATGACATTTTCTACTTGTAATGTTTAGATTGTAATTAATTCTAAAGATAATATTGTAATGAATTTTGTACTCTTTCTAGTCAAAAGGGATTTATCCACCAAAAGAATATAATAAATCATTTGGGTGAGTTTCATGAGTGGATAAACCATTCACTAGGTTACCTTTTGATTGTGGTTAGCTCCACCCATTATAATGAGTTCAATGATGAGGATGGTTTAAGTGTTGAATTGAGTTTAGTAGAGTAAAATGTGATAAAAATCTCTGGTTGCATTTTTTTCTTGAAGCATTTTCTATAAATAAAAAAATTAGGTTTCTTTACCTAAAAAACTCAATTATAAAGATACTTAAAAATAAGTTAAAATTGATAATATACCAATTAGTGCTAGTATTGCAATCCATAAAGTTATTATATTTAGTAGATGTCTTTAAAACTTACACAATTTATCTCCAAAATATTCAAGCATCAATATTATTATCATTATTTTTCATAGAAATCTTTAGGATTCATCTTCAGGACTACTTGTCAAATATATGAGTTCCAAAAATCTAAAAACAATGATCATTAATTTTTTTATGCAATTATAGATTTACTAAAACTTAAGTGTAAAAATGACATACCATCAACAAAAACATTTATAATAAATCTTCTCTTAAACATAAACTCATCAAGAAAATAGATATTTCAAAAATTTATACACAACTTTTTTTCAAAAAATTCAAACATCAAAATTATTATTATTAAAAATATATATTTTAAACTAATTATAAATTTACCAAAAATTAAGTGCATAAAAAACTTACCATCTACAAATAGTACAAAACTCATCCCTCTCCTTACTTTTAGATAATCCAATTTTTTTTTAATTAATAAAATCTTCATTCATATTAAAAATCATTAACTTAACACAACCTAAACCTCATATTAAAATTAATAACTTGACACAACCTAAACTAATAATTAATAAATTTCTACAAACCACTCTCTACTTATACCACCTTTTAAAACAAAAACGTACCTGCACTGATACCTAGTTATATACTCAATAATTTAAAAAGTGTTATTAAATCTCAATTTAGTTATTGAAATAAAAACAAAATAAGATATATAAGTAATATAACAGTGATACTGGTCACAACCGGTTCCATGTAATAGCAACTTGTTCTTACACTTTAATTATCGTTTTTGTCCGTTTGGAAGGATTGTTAATCAACATTTCTGTAACAAAACATTATAATGAAGAAAATAACCATCAAATATTAAATTATAATTTGTGAAAACACAAAAACAAACATGATGAAGAGCAAATAAAATAACGCACACCAGGGTTTGTCTCTCTTTTGCGATAGCCATTATGGATAAAGGTGTGGAGAATCGAGATTATTTATACTATAAATTTATGCTTTGAAACAACATCGGAACAGGTCGAAAAGCACTGAAATATGAAAAGCCCAAAAGAACATAAATGCCTTCATCTCTTTCTGCACTTCTGCCTTTAAAATTGTAAAAACAAAAAACCATTTCAACGAACAAAATCCTGCGCAACTTTTCACTTTAAGTAAACTAATATATGAGTTGAATTGGAAGAAAAACCAATCGGGCAACTTTGGCAGGGTGGTAAAGAAACGACTGGAAATTTTAAAAAATCATAACAGAAAACAATTGGACCAAGACGCAAACGATGACGGGATGGTCCATTCATGGCCTAACGGTCAACCTTAAACCATGAAAGGACATGCGTACCCTTTAACCTTATCAATCAATGAACCAATCTCTCCCCGTTTGAATGCCGTGGAAAATAGAAAATGCGAGCTGTCCTCGGCAGCTGTACGAGTTAGTTAAGATTTATTGTTTTGTTTCTTGATTTGCTCGAACCTATTTAGCTCAGCTATATGCTCAATACTAAATACTCTGCTCATTTTTTGTTTTTCCCAATTTTCGTCTTCTCTGTATTATCTTCTTTGCTTTTCATTTGATCATGGTATTAGAGCTTCAGACGTAAGCCTCTTCACATAGTCTGGAGAGCAGCCCGATCCTAAGAAGCACAAAGCTTACACTGTCTATGAGAGCATAGGGACGCAAGTTTCTTCACAAAGCTTGGAGAACAGTTCGCAGTCTGAAGTTCGGTCAAAACATCGTTGCATACAGCAAGGGCGAAGAAGCAGACCAATTGCGAAAGGACGCAGCGTTTAAAGAATCTTGGAGAATAGTCCGCAGTCCACTAAAGGAGCATAACAGTTCACTCAAAAGATCATTGGAAACATCACAGCGCATGGAGGCAGACCTGCGAAAGGAGAAATGAGTGAGCTTTTAAAGAATTCATGAAAGATTCACGAAATTCCTTCTTATGAAGAAAATCTTTGTAGATACAACAAAAGACAAGCTCAATAGCTATAAAATTGGCCCTGCGAACACATCTGAGCCATTAATCAAGCTTAGAAAGGACGACTAGCCAGCAGGAAAGGAGAATTTTTTCTTAGCCGTAAGATCTGAGCATGAGCAAGCTCAACCGTCAGATCAAGCAAATATTAAGCCACGACCGTCATATCTCATCAGAGAGAGATCGATGGTGAGGAGGCATTGCAGGGATTGGAGAGGAAATTAAAGCGCGAGCAAGTTGTGAGCCCGCAATCACTCCAGATCGTTGATCTTGTCAGATCAACAGATCAATGATAGATATTGATCCCACTACGGACAAACATCTTCGCTTTGAGGAGATCAACAAAGAGATTAAAGAGTGAACGAGTTGAGTCTCCGCAATCGCTCCTGGTCATTGATCTTCAAGCAAGTGACACGCATCTGGTGATCTCGTACTCCGCGAGGAAGCCAAGAGAGGCTGAGGACTAAAGCTCTCCTGAGGCTCCGAAGAGCCGAAGTAGATCCAAACCATCGATCGAAGTGGACACGTGGCAGGAGATCTTGCACTTCAGCGATAATCACTTCGTAAGAAAGAAGGATACGAGAAGCCAGAACTCCTGAATTCCCGAAGCCCAAAGTTCATCTGGACTGTCCATCAACAAGGACATGCAGCGCAAGATCCCTCACTTAGGAGACTTAGCACTCCAGAAGGTCTTGCGGAGCGAGATCTACCTGAAGTCTCAAAGTAAATCTGATCCCTTGAAGGCTGTGGACATGCGTCAACTGATCTGTCACTTCAGAAGATTAACACTTCGGAGGTTTGAAGTGTTGTGCACCTCAGAACACCCAAAGCCTGAAGTTCTGAAGAAAATCTCCACCGTTCAAATCAGCAGGCCACGTGGAGGCAGATCTCGTACTTCGAAGATTCGACACTCTGGAGGATTGTGCATATTAGCAAATAGAAACTCTCGAATGCTGGAGTTCCAAACAAGATATTGGTCATTCGTTTGCAAAGGCCTAAAGACCGTTGGATTTATCTGTCTTCGGAAAATTTATCACTTCAGGACTTCGCGAGTTTTGCGATTAAAAGTGGTGAAAAATCCCCAAAGCCCGAAGTCCCAGAGTATTTGTGGACTGTTGATCTCAAATCAACGAGGATCGTTGATCCTTGCTATAGGCTAGAAAAGAATATCACCCGAAGCCTTGAAGTAATTGAGGATCGTTGAACTCAACTCAACGAGGACCTTCGATCTTTGGAATAAGACCGTTATTCGACTATTCAGAGGAATTGAGACCTTCAACATCGAAATGCTCGAAGCCCGAAGACCCAAAGCACCCGGTTCTCACCCCACAGTCACATGAGAAGATAAACTTCATTTTTTGGTACTCTTGAGTAAACTCAGAAATCCCAATTCCGCCATTAGAGGGGATACAGTTGCCAAAGAAGTGGTCTATCCCATGATTTTTAGCCCAAAGTCACACAGATACATTCGCAGACCTGGTTTTACACGCAGGAAACAGGTTAGCACATAAATCTTTAACAAAATTTTTGTTGTTTAATTTTTTTTTTCTTCTTCCAAGATGGCCACCTCTAGCAATTTAGGACCAACTCAAGGACCAATTTTTCTTGGAAAAAACTATGAGTTTTGGTCTCTTAGAATGAGATCCTTCTTGCAAGCACAAGAGTGATGGGATCCGGTGGATCTTGGATATGTGGAACCATATCCAACAGACTTTGATGCCATGACCAACCAACAAAGAACTGCTCAGGAAACACAAAGGAACAAAGAGAATAACGCAAAATTCTGGATTCAAAACTCAGTGGATGACTCGATTTTCTAAAAAATCACAAGCGTTGTTATTTCTAAACGGGCGTGGGACATTCTTAAATCAGCCTACCAAGGAAATGATAGGGTCAAAACAGTCAGACTGCATACCTTGAGGATGCATTTCGAGACTTTAAAAATGACAGAATCTGAAAACATTGTTCAGTTTATGACCAAAGTCATGGGAATTGTAAACCATATCAGATTGACTGGGGAAGCCATCCCTGATCAACGAATTATTGAGAAATTCCTCAGAAGTTTACCAAAGAAATTTGAAATGGTTGTTACAGATATCCTTGAATACAAGGATCTGTAAAAAATTTCAATGGATGAATTAATGGGCTCTCTATTGACACATGAGACAAAACTTCATATCGAAGATGAGTCAACATCAAATGCCTTCAAGACTCAATTCTCCTTCTGCAGAGGGAGAGGTAGAGGAAGAGTCAAAGGTCACCGAGGAAGAGGGAGAATTCCAAGTAACCATCACTCAAGTGAAGGTCAAAGACAACATAACCAGAATCTGAATTTCCAAGGTCACAGACAATAGAACTAGAATCAGAACTTCCATCCTCAAAGAGGTAGAGGGACAACCTCGAATGACAAATCAAGCATACAATGCTATTACTGTAAGAGTTTGGGCACTATGAATCTGAATGCCGGAAGAAGCAAGAAGGTCAGCTCTTAGGCAATGCACATGTCTCAAATCATGAAGGAGAAACCTCAGATGGTATGTTTCTCTCATGCCACAAGACTGAAGAACAACATAAACATCTCTGGTTGTTGGATAGTGGATGCAACAATCACATGACATGTAACAAAGATTTACTCTCATGTATCGATTCTTCAATTTCATCTGATTTTACACTTGGAAATGATTCTTTAGTAAAAACTCAAGGAAAAGAAATTGTCCCTATTCTTACTAAACAAAATGTAAAGAAAGACATACACAATGTCTATCATGTTCCAGATCTGACACGTAATCTGTTAAGTGTAGAACAACTAATTGAACATATCTATAAGGTACTTTTTGAACGTGCATCATGTAGGATATATGACATAACCCCCGACAGAAAACTGATTTCTTAAATCCACATGACCAGGAATATAATGTTTCCCCTGACCCTCAGAATTGCAAATTTAATCTAATCATATGCACAAAGTGCATCCACCCCCAATGAAACTATGGTTTGGCATACAAGATTTGGACATCTACCCTTTCAGAGTCTAAGTCTTCTACAGAAGCATTCCATGGTCAAAGGTCTACCTGTCCTCAAAGAGCAAAATCCCCCATGTGAGTCTTTCATTCTTGGAAAACGTAAGAGAACTAGTTTTCCACAATCCTCCACTCAATCCAAACAACACTTAGAGTTGGTTCACACTGACTTGTGTGGACCAATGCAAACAAAGTCAATAGGTGGTAACGTTTATTGATGACTTTAGCAGGAAAATTTGGTTCTATTTTCTCAGACACAAGTCTGAAACTTTTGCAAAGTTCAAAGAATTCAAAGCTTAAGGTGAAAAACAAAGTGGCAAATATGTAAAATCTCTCAGGTCAGATGGAGGAGGAGAATACAACTCCAAATAATTTGCAAATTTATGCAAATCACAAGGCATCATCATGCAAACTACAACTAGGTATACTCCACAACAAAATGGAGTGGTTGAAAGGAAAAATAAGACAATAATGAACATGGCAAGGAGCCTTCTCAAAGAGAAATATTTGTCAAACACATTTTGGGCTGAAGTAGTAGCATGCTCAATTTATCTCCTGAATAGATCTCCAACCACTAGTCTCAAGATGAAGGTCCCTCAAGAAGCATGGAGTGGGACAAAGCTAAATGTTGCTCATCTCAGAACATTTGGATGCATAGCATACACTCACGTACCTTGCAAATTAAGGAATAAACTGGATGATAGAAGTGAGAAATGCATCTTTACTGGCTACAGTGAAACATCAAAAGATTACACGCTCTACAAACCAATCTCAAAGAAACTAATTCTCAACAGAGATGTAAAAATTTTTGAAATTCAGTTCTAGAACGAGTCTAAAAATTAGCCAATGGAAAGTCAAGATCCATTGATGTCACATCCTAAAGACACAAAGAATTTAGGACAACAAATGCATCATCCTGCTCTTCCAAGGCCACAGGTACAAGGACAATATGAAATTTCTGAGGATAAATCAACTTCCAGTAGAAACTCTTCCTCTGAACTTCCAAATCAGAGAAGTCAAAGTTTGAGAGAAATCAATCAGCAGTTGGATGACATTGATCAACACAATATTTTTGCATTAATGTCATGTCAACACACACCTTTTAAAGAGGCAACTAAGGAGCCACATTGGGTTGAAGCCATGAACCAAGAGATTGACTCCATTGATAAGAGCAAGACATGGGATCTTGTTGATGTGCCCAGACACAAGAAAAGTATTGGTGTCAAGTGGGTTTACAAAACTAAACTAAATGAAAAGGGGCAGATTGAAAAACACAAGGCAAGACTTGTTGCCAAAGGATTCTCAGAACAACCAGGTATTGATTATGGTGAAACTTTTGATCCAGTAGCAAGGTTGGACACTGTAAGGACTCTCTTAGCCATAACAGCTGAACACAAATGGAAAGTATACCAGATGGATGTCAAGTCATCCTTCCTAAATGGTGTCTTAGAACAAGAGGTTTATGTGGATCAACCACCTGGATTTGAAGTCAGAGAGCAACCAACCAAAGTGTATCGGTTGAAGAAATCCTTGTATGGCTTAAAGAAAGCTCCAAGAGCATGGTACATCAGAATTAATACTTACCTGATCAAGATTGGTTTTAGTAGAAGCCAAAATGAGCCAACTCTTTACACCAAAACTGATCAACACGGTAAAATTCTGATTGTATGTTTATATGTTGATGACATGATATATACCGGAAATCTTGAGTTAACTAGTTTTAAACATGCCATGCAATTTGAGCTTGAGATGATAGATCTCGGCATCATGAAATATTTCTTGGGGATTGAGGTTGACCAATTAACCAAAGGCATTTTTGTGTGTCAGCAAAAGTATGCATCAAACATCATCAAAAGATTCCTCATGAAAGACTGCAATCTAGCATAAACTCCTATACCCTTAGGCACAAAATTGAGCAAGAAATATGAAGGCCCTACAGTGGAACCTACCCTATACAAAATTTTAGTAGGCAGTTTGTTGTATCTTACAACAACTAGGCCTGATATTATGTATCCAACCAGCCTTGTTTCCAGGTTCATGGAATCCCCTGGCAAATATTTTCACTAGAAGATGGAGAAAAGGATTATGAGATATGTTGTAGGCACTCTCAATTTTGGCTTATGATACACCTAGTCTGATGATAATCATCTCTCTGGTTACAAGGTCAGTGATTTTGCAGGAAGCCTAGATGACAGGAAAATCACCTCAGGACATGTTTTTCACATGGGCACAAACCGTATTTCATGGGAATCAAAGAAGCAACCCATTGCATCAATATCTTCTACAGAGGCAGAGTATGTCGTTGCTACCTTAGCTTCCTGTCAAGTTGTTTGGCTGAGAAGAACATTGAATTATATGTCACATACAGAAAAGGAGCCAACTCCTATCTTCTGTGAAAACACCTCACCAATTGCTCTATCCAGAAATCATGTGTTTCACAAGAAAATCAAGCATATTGACACTTGTTTTCACTTCATACGCAAGCTAGTCAATAATGGTGACATAGCACTTCAATTTTATGGCTCTTGCGATCAACTCATAGATATTTTTACGAAGCCACTTGAAAAATTTGTTTTTTATTTTCAGAGACAACACTTGGGCATTATTAGTGCTGATGTTTGTAACTGTTGAGTTTAAGAGGGATTGTTAAATATATCTGTAACCTCAACAGTATGCGACTGTACACTGTGATTGTACACTACCAATTGTCCTATCCATCTGTACAAGTTAGTTAGGATCTCTTGTTTTGTTTCTTGATTTGCTCGAGCCTATTTAGATAAGATATATACTCAATACTAAATTCTCTGCTCACTTTTTGTTTTTCCCAATTTTTGTCTTCTTTGTATTATCTTCTTTGCTTCTCATTTTATCGGAAAACATGTTACAGTGGTAGAGAATACCGTTGGGTCGTTTGATTGGAAATATATAAAAAGAGAATAACAGAAGAAAGAGTGTGAACTCATTAGATGGTCAGTTCAAACAATCAATCAGAGCTCATAAGAAGGAAGACAACATAAATTAAAGTGTGTAAAACACAGGTCCAACATTAAAAAAGAAAAAGAAACAAAAAAACTAAATGCAAGAACGTTCCTCCACCTTCAATTTATTCTTCTTTAAAATGGTGTCTCTATAAAGAACACGAATATGGTGGAGTGGAGGAATGAATTAACAAAGGAAATGCAAGTTAATCTAGTGTTAATTATCCATTTCTTTTAGTAAACTATTTAAATTAAGTGTTGGAAATGAAAAAAGAGGACAAATAAAAGAATTGAGTCACATTAGGACCTACTATAGGTGCTAAAGGTTTTTGGGCTACATATGAGAGTTGTAATAGGTCCCTAAGAGAATATTTCACCTTTTAAATAGTCTTCCACAAAAAGTTCAATCATTTTTCATAACATACTTACATTGATCTTCAATACAACATAAGAAAACATTGAATCTACCACACATAACGATATAAAAATATGCAATGAATGGAGACGCAATTTCCCTTAGAAATGTTGGATACCTCTATTTCCCTACCTATGTTGAAATCATTCTTAACATTGTAGGGTTGAATCATCCAAACTAAGAGTGGACTAGGCCTTTTGAAATGCCCAAGGATAAGATAACAAGCCTACAAGGTTGCAGCCACATTAATACCAGAAGATCCTTGTTGAGGTGTCAGAGAAGAAAAATGCAAGTAGATTATGATACCCCAAATATTGATCCTTAGGATATATAGTGTCTACATTTTTTTAATGGGTACTAGGCCTCGGGGGCTAATTTTAAGTTTAATGACCCATTGGTGTAAATTATGTGAAATTCCTTGTATATATTCCTAGTTTTGAGCTCTACTGGAAGGCCCGAATAGAGAATGTGTATAGTTGTGTTAAGTGGTTTATTATATGATGTTTTTATATGTTTCCTAGTGACTATGTGATTTAAGATGGCCATGTTACACTCAATATTATGTTTGAAAAAGTGCATAAAGATGAAATATAATATATTGTTAAACCATCAAATAGGTTTAAAAAAAGGTAAAGAGGGGACTATAAACACATGAGAGGGGATGCTAAGGGGGTCTAATATATTAACTCTATTATAAATCTCCCTTATGCATATATTTTTTCTTGCTTCCTTTTCCCAATGTTCCCTCAGATGTAATTGCTCAAAGCCTATCATGCTTGCAAGCGAACAGATGGAGTGCATGCAAATTCCAAAGTATACGACCTTCCACTACTACATTTGGGTGCAAAGTATGATATTGATCTTCAATATTAATGGTAATAATCAATTTTTGATGTAAAAAATTCCTATAAATTTATCGTTTTAAATATTTTATCCTAATAGAAATTAATATACCTATGCCTCTCTAGGACATTTGACCATTGACATATATTTTACATTTTATAGACTTAACTGTTAGAAATTAAAGAGATGTGCTCATTTTTCCATAGACACTATAGAATATTGTCACCCAACTATAGGCACAAAGGCCACCCTCGAGAACCTTAAACTTGACAGACATAATAAGGTTGTAGCAGACCAATATCCAAACAAGGCTAGCGCACCTTTCTCCAAGGGTAACACACCAAGTAAGAATAACCAGAAACCAAGAAAAAAGTTCAACCATAACCAAGAGACCAAGTCCAACCAAAAGCCAAAATTCTAGTTGCAGTAATTGCAGCTACAATCCCTCTCTAAACTTGCGCACCACTAGTCTTGTGCAGTTGTGAGTGAGTGAGTGTCAAATGAGATCTAGCGCCCTATATTTAAACTTCTCTATCTCACTTGACTACGCCGACTTCTCTTTTTGGAGGCTAATAACTCAATATTAAATATTATCTTGAGCCAACTTGTCTTCTAGGGTTATTATCCAACATTTTAGGGTTTCTATTGCTTCCTAGAATATTCTAGTCATGTCAAAGGTTACACGTGGAGGTTAATACCTCCAGTAGCTACCATAATATCAACACTCCATCCTAGATAGGAAGGTAGGTCTTGAGCAAAAATAGAGCATTAAACCAGTAGCATCATCATAGCCACACATGTTATCTTATGATCACATAGATAAAATCATGAGCAACATCATCACTATCAGTATCATTTGATAGAATCAACTGCATCATCTCTCAAATTCATACTCCATCTTAGTAATCGAGCATGATGTTGAATAAGTCACTCACTCGATAGAGTGATATAAGGATCATTCTTCTAATCTGGACATACATCCTAGAAGAATGATTGTCCCAACAGATTCTGAAAGCTATGCCACGGGCTACAAAGACCATTCCAATAGGAATTTTAGTCATGGACTACATTCAAATCAGGTCATATGTACTATAGAGATCCATCTCTACCTATATGACTTAGAAAATATTAGTCCTGAACCATTCCTAACTGGGCTACAATATGTGCGTTAGGAAAATACCAGTACATGATACGCCAACAAACTGTCAACCTAGAACATTATCCACAGAGAGAATGCATGTCCACCAACAATCTGTTTTGTTTGGAACATTCTTCGCCTGGAGAATGTCTGTCCACTAGCACACTGACTATCCATCTAGCTGGAAATCAACTCCAACACTAGTGGTAGTCTCCATGGCACTCAAATAGTATCATACTGCTGCTATAATTCCATCCAATAGAGAAAAACTATGTCTATCCATAGTAGTATACAACTACTATCTAGTGGTACACAACCACTACTAGTAGCACACATGTTTACTAACCAGTGACACACAATCACTACCAGTAGATCACATCCACCAGAGTAGAATACAACTACTTTCCATAGACACACAGTCTCCACAACAATCATGTTATATGATATCAACCTACATAAACAATATCATGATACAAACTATGTCATATGGGCCATTCTTTCACTCACATCTGTGAGATCTAGAAGAGCATCTACCCTTAGAAAGTAAAACATCATCCATGGCCTATCTGGACTATTCTTCCCAAGCATAGAAGAATAAATGTAATTTTTTTTTGAGTTTGGAGCATTCACCTAAGTGGGCCATTCCTATAACACTAATCATAGTGCAACCTGGAGAGAATAAGTCCTACCTAGGGAATGTCAGTCCCTGATTGTTGAACCTGGACTATTCACGTAAATGGGCCATTCCTTCGGCACTAATCATAGTGCAACCTGGAGAGAATGAATCTACCCTAGGGAATGACTCTCCATACCATTTCCTATGGAAATGGTTGTCCTACACCAACCTCTAAATGGACCATTCTTCAAAACTGCTAAAAACTATGAACTTCGAAAGAATGGTTTCCCGACAAGGCAAACCATTCTACTTGACCACTACTCAAAGTGATTGCCAAGAAGAATGATTTTCCTAGACCATTCTCCCACACTGGACACAAGGGGAATCGTTGTCTATGGTACATCAAAAATATATCAGACCATTTTCATTACGAAATTGACTGTCTGATCTAGACCATTTTCCAAGCTGGAAAATAACTATTTGTCAAAAATCTCGAACCACTTTCTGGATTGGAAAGGAGATTCCCGACCTAGACCATTTTTTGAACTGAAAAATAGTTGTCCATAAATCAATAACATATCAGTGTTGACCATTTTTTTTCTAGAATGAATCGGACTGCGAAATATGGATGCTATTGAGGAAACGTATACAAGTAGATGCGATACAAATTTTGTCTTGTGGGTCGTTGTATTTTTGAAGTTACACTTCGGGGAAAATAGGGTTTGTGGTTAGTCTTGAAACTAGTCTAAAACAGATGTTTCAGGTAAAAACGTCATAACTTGTTCATAACAGATCCAAATTCAGTAAGACCAAATGTATTGGTTAGAGTACAATCTGTAGTATTATGTGTACCATTTTCAGATCCATAAAAAAAATATTTCGTGCGGGGAACTCTCTACAAGTTCTCTCTCTAGAATAAGCCATAATTCAACAAGGTATGTCATTTTTTCTATAACTCCTTTATGAGAGGTTCCAAGAAGTGAAACTTGGAGGAATTGCATAAAAGACACTAAAGAATATTGTGTACTATTTTCATATCTTTATTCATTACATATGCATAGTTATGATTATTTCAAGTTAGGGTTGTTGACTAATCTAAAATTAGTCATGTGAGACTAAAGTAAAGTTTGATGAAAATGATAGTCTCTTGTTGTTATAGTTAAGGAAGGTTTGTAGGTATGTGATCATATACACTAGGTCTATTNATGGTTGAGACAAGTAGTTGATCACACATACATGAGGTGTATGGTTGATGATGTTGGTACATCTTGGTGAGTCATAGTTTATGTGTATTTGATGCATGATTGGTACATATTTGGTGCATGGTTTATGCACTCGTTGATGGTATAGGTTGAGGTACATGTTGGTTCATGGTTTATGCACTTGTTTATGGTACAGGTTGATTATAGGTTATTTGGTACAAGTTGTGACAGGTTGTTTGGTGCAGGTTTATTGGTACAGGTTTACAGTAGTATATCTCACAATGATAATGTGACAGTGGTTCCATCATTCTACTTATATTTCAGGGTGGTTGGATGGGGCAAGGACAAGTGGTTGTAGTCACCTTCCAGTTGTATCCGGAGAACATAGGGGTTGTATCCTCCTTCTGGTTGTAGCCAGAGAATTGGGGAGTTGGAGCTTCCCTTAGGTTGTAGCTTGAGAAAATAGGGGGTTGGATCCTCCTTCCAGTTGCAGCTAGAAAATAAAAGAAGCTGGTGCTTTCAATGAATATAATTATTAAAAACATATAATAAAAATCATTCTGTGCTTTTCTCCCACTTTGGGTTTCCACGTAAAAACATTGGTGTATTGTGTATGTGTATGATTGCTCATTTTTTCATTGTTTATTTACTCTGAAACTATTGGATGATAATGCTACATTGATATAACACTTGCATTTTATGGTTAAAAAGGATTATATTGTTCTATTATTGATTCACCCCCCCTTTCAGTAATCCAACAATTGGTATCAGAGTGGGTTCCTTCATAAATCAGTTTAACCACTGGAAGGAGATCATGGATTATTCTGAGAATGGAGTACCATTGTTTAATGGTCAGAATGGGTTAAAGTATGAGATATGGAGCAGAAGCATGAAAGTATTTTTACAGGCATAGGGCATTATATTTGGCTATCAATCGTTATAGTATATGATAGTTCAAAAAGGGAAAAGACTACAGCCAAGAAGGAATTGAAGGAGAATAACAAAATAACAATGGATTTCATCTGGGAAGGATTACCTAATCCGATAAGAGAAAAGGTTGGTAAATGTTCATTAGCCAAATAACTTTGGGATAAGTTACATGACATAAATTTTTCACCCATCGTAGATTCAGAAAATACCAAAGAAGATGCAGGTACAGATCAAGAAGAAATATGTTCACCATGTCAAACATATTCAGAAGACGAAGAGTACATAATCAACAAAGGTATGTTGTTTTGCTTTAATTGTGAAAAAATCAAATATCTTGAAACATAATGCCATGAAGGAAATGAGACTAAAACTAATAGAAAAATAAGACAATTATGAAGTAGAATTGATTAGTTCTTGAGATGAACTAAGAAAAGAAAGAGAAGAAAACAAGTCACTCAAGGAATGATTGATGAAACAAAAAGAAAGTGTTCACATTTTTGAATAATCCCAACAGGTCATCAAGAACTTAAGAAATCAACTAGAAAAAGCCAGAAAGATCGAAGAAAATCTTGAATATCGAAAGAAGTATTTGGAAGGCAATGTAGCAGAACATAAGGAAGAAGAAGAAATGAGAGAGCAGATATTGACAGATCATCTTAAAGAAAGAACTAACGATCTAAACCTTCTTGAGGCAGAGTTTGGTCAAGAAGAGAAAGGACTTGAAGAAGAAATAATCACATTAAAAATGCATCTTGAAGAAGCGAAAAGAACAGAAGAAGTCACGAAGTCTCAGATAATGAAGAAAGAAGAAGAGGTTGAGAATCTTGAAGAAGAAGTTGTCACATTGAGAAGTAAAATCGTCAATCTCAACAAGAACGTTGAAGAGATAGAAACATCCACATCATTCATAGAGAATGAAGAGAAGTAGTCTAGGTTGCTAGAAAAGAAGAATGAAGAAAATAGAAAGAGTTATGCAAAATTACTCAAAGGAAG
>JASDQU010437377.1:9383-23783 GCA_032191745.1 Picea mariana | reverse complement strand
GTAGATGGTTATTGTTATTTCAAGAATTTGACTTTGAAGTAATAGTCAAACCAGGGAAGTTGAATGCAGGGCCTGATCATTTATCAAGGGTCACCAATGGAGAGGAACCTACAAACTTAGAGGAAAACTTCTCTGATGCACAATTATTTTCAGTCTAGGTAGATGATGAATACTTTGCTAACATTATTGAATATCTTAGTACAGGGACTGCGCCATAGGATCTTAACACCGCACAAAAGAAAATTTGGTTGTCAGAGCTGCAAAATATCAATTGATTGCATTACACTTATACAAAATGGGCACAAACAACATTTTGAGAAGATGTGTATTAGATCATGAAAGGCCTAGAATTTTAGCAGAAGCCCATGCAGGAATAGTTGGAGGACATTATGTAGGAAAAGATACCACATAGAAGGTATTGCACGTAGGCCTATGGTGGCCAACAATTCATATAGATGCAAAGGAATATTGACCGAGATGTGATGTTTGTCAAAGGGTTGGAAAACCGAACATAAGGAATGAGATGCCTTTAAAACCATAAATGACATTGCAGGTATTTGTCAAATGGGTTATATGTTTTTTTGGACCAATTCATCCACCATCAATAAGGTTAGGAGCTAGATACATCATTACTGTGACATAATAATTAACAAGATGGGAAGAAGCAACACTAGTCAAATATTGCAGCATAGAAAAAACATCACACTTCTTGTTTGAGAAAGTGATCACTAGATTTGGATGTACAAGGATTTTGATGAATGAACAAGGTACTCACTTCATCAACAACACTACCAAGTCTATGACTGAGGAGTTTGAATTCTATCATTAGAAGAGTACACCATACCACCCTCAAGCAAATGGAATAGTAGAACCCTTCAACAAGATCTTGGAGAATGCCTTGACAAAGATTTGTAATGTTAACATAGATGATTGGGATTTGAAAATATCAACAGTACTATGGGCATAAAGAACTACATGTAAAATGTTGACAGGACATACACTATTCAGGATGGTGTATGAACAGGAAGCAATGGTACCATTGGAATTTCTAGTACATAGTCTGTGCATTGCAGTCATTACTAACATGGTAGAATGGGGTGCCGTAGAAGAAAGGATAAGTAAACTCATGGAGATGGAAGAGGATAGGATCCTACCAGGATATCACTAGGAAGTACAAAAGGATAGAGATAATGCTTGGCACAACAAACATATCAAGAAGAAAAGTTTCAAGGAAGGAGACATAGTCTTGCTATACGACAACAAATTATTTCAACATCTGGGTAAATTAAGAATGCATTTGCTAGGGCCATATGAAGTCCAACATGTCACAGATGGAGGATCTGTGTGACTAAAGGATCTAGTAGGAATATAATTAAAGGGAATGATCAATGGGAGTCGACTGAAGATGTACAGGCACAATGGACCTCACCAAGTATAAATAGCGACAAAAAAGTAAGGCAAGTATGTATATAGTGTACCATAGTATATACTAGATAGAAAAATGACAAAACCAAACAAAAAGAGAAAAAGGAAGAAAAACAAATACAAAAATACAAACAATAGAAAATACAAAAACACAAACGATAGAAAATACAAAAACATAGAAAAAGTTTTGCATAGGAGTTACTGCACCAGATATCATAATACATCACACAGTAAAACTTAAAGTTTGCACAAATGTACGGAAAAAGTGAAAAATAACCGCGAAAAGGTCTATAAAGGGTGGAAAGTGCATAATTATTCAACACTTAGCGAATTTTGAGCTCAGAGAAATTAGAAGAATCTGTGCCCTAATTATGAACTCATCAACGTAGCCATCCAAGATTATGGCTGTCGTGCAGGATGGCTCCACCGAATCCGGGGTCGTCAAGATAGTTTATTCGGGTCACCTGACAAGTTCAGAGGTGCAAGGAACGGATACAACTCGAGACCATAATCAAGCTCAAGGATGTGACCACCTTGGAGATAGAGTCTAATAGACCGATGCGGGTTTAGGAAGAGATCCATACAACGCAGAAAGGAGAGGTAGGGAAGAGCTCCGGGGTCAGGAACGAGGTTTCAAACCCTAACCTCGAGGAGATTGCAAGATCGACTGACACAAAGGAACCAAGACTATCCCGGTCATGAGAAGAAGCCCTAGTAGAGGACATAACATACTGACTAGACTCACCTAGGGATCAGGAGGGTGCAGAATCCACTGAGGCAGGCACATCCACGGCAGGGAAGAAAATAAAGACCCCCAAGAGTCTAGAAATTTCCTTACCATTCATTCCATACATAGTCCCCACTGTCGAAGACATGTTGGGGAAAGTGCCGAAGTTGCGCTACGCAGACCATGACATGTGCGATGCAAAAAAATTCTCGGAGTTGGAAAAGGAAATCTATTTGATCAAAACATGGGAGATTGATCCCCTAGGAAGGCCAGTAATAGAGCCCGTGCAGTGGATTATGAGGCTATACAACTCTGACATCATGAATTTGCTGGACATTCCACACTTTGGGCAAGGCAAAAATGTTGGTCTCTACGTAAAGAAATGAGTGTCCTAGGTCCATGGGGGAATACTATGGATGGACAAGCCCTTACAGATAGACGTGGCACTCATTTTCAAGATTACAAGATTTCCCATAGTCGACACGCATCTAGAATATTTTTTTGAAAACAAGGCATGCGAGAAGGAACTAGCAGAGAAGGTGAAGGAATAGTTCAACATGATGTGGGGGACTAGAGGCCTCATTATAAAAAAATCAAGAATGACACGACAAGGCTCACCAACAAACTGATATCATGCAAGCTACTAAAGAAGTGTCGCCGAGAGGAAGCCCCCGAAGGTGTAATCACAGTGGCAGTGCAATGCCTAAAAAGGATGATGTTCAGTTGGGCGCCATATTTATTGAACTAGTTCTTACTCGACTTCCTTGACACACATGATAATGGAACTGATTTCCATTACTCATGGTTGATGATATTAGTCACTCTCCCAGGGTGGCAGGAGCCCAAGTACACCACCTTCATCAACAGGATGGGGAAGTACTACGTAGCGAGGTACAAGTCCCTCTGGCAAGTGAAGGACAACAAAGTGCAGCAGGAAAACAACATGGTGATTTCCATGCTGCTAGAAGAAATTCAGTAGTGCACTGCTAACACATGGTGCATCCCAAGGGAGGTTGCATAGGAAACAAAGGGGATTGCGAAGTTCAAGGCATATCGACACCATACATGGATCCAAGCTGCGAGGGATCCCAAGTGAGCATGGATAAAAATGAAGTATTGCATGACCAGGGAGGAGGTGGAGTGGATCATCAAATATTGGCCTGCGCAGTGACAACAACCAATAAAAAAACCCACAACCAAGGCAGGTACAACACAGTCCGCTAAGCCTAAATAAACAACCAAGGCATGCTTGTCAACACAAATAGGGAGTCCGGCTGGTAATACTTAGACAATAAAAGTGCAGGCAATGCCAAGTATGAGCATAATCCCAAAAAAACCAAGGATAAATCATAAAACAACATGAACAGGAAGCCAACCACAGGTTGAGACGAAGAATCTAACACAGGGTCAACAGGAAATAGGCCCAGGCACAACCAGTGGGGCACAACCCTCACAATATTCAAGGGAGGTTGCGCAAGGAACATATGTGTCTGAAAAATGAAAATATGACACAAAGGACCTAGACATTACCATCACTTGGGATGATGGAGAGCTCTTTGCGGACAAGGTCCAATAAAGGAGTGAGGAGCAGTCAAAACAAAAGAGGCACATAGAGAGAATATCATGGCCAAGCTAATAGAAGTCCATGAGAATATACAACAGCTACGGGGCCATGCAAAATCTCAAGCCACCGCACAGTAGTAGAAGGGAGTACCGAGGCTACCTCCATAGAAGTAGGATGAAGATACAATACAATTTGTCATCCAAAGCAGTGACACATTTACCTTCACACGTGAAATGATCAAGCTTGATCCCAAAACAATGCAGACACCATTGCAAGAGGTCAAAGAGATAGACATAATAATGGTGCATATACCCACAAAGGATCTATACATGCTACAAGCGAGTGTCATGCAGGAAGTGCAGTAGAGGGCCCACACAGATGCCACAAACCTAGAGGTGGGCAGAGGACTCATGAAAATGTTACAAATTACGTGTGACCAGCTGAATGCAGAGAAAGAAGAACAAAAAGATCGCATAGATAGGCTCAAGCACGGAGTGGCTACATCCTATAACAAAATCCCAAACAATGTGCAGGTAGAAGATCCCAACACAGAACAAAAGATTAATCACATTGTGCAAACAATTGATCAATACCAGCAGGAGATCGAAAACCGCAAGGAAAAACTCATCCTTAAGACTCCCCTGGAGGTGAAAGAACAAAGGAGACAAGAATCTGCAAGACAAATGAAAGAAATGAAAAGAAAAGTCAGCACAACTGTGGACTTGTTTGATAGAGCAACGCAACTATGGACGACATTGGAGGAACATGAACAGGTCCAGCAGTGGGACCAGGACGATGGAAAGATAAGCGCAGCCATCTAGGACCTAAAGCAGAGGAAGAAAATAATGAGTATCATCGAGCGTCTCAAGGGAGCACAAGACATGAAGAAGTTGCAAGTAGAGCTAATAGCAGTGAAGACGTAGAAGAATAAAATATAAGCATAGATGGAACCACTTCAAGAACAAGCAGCAAATATTATCACGCAGCTAGAGGAGGAAAAGAAGAACATGGTGCAAATACAGGAAGAGTGTGCAGTAATCATACAAGAGAAGGTCACAACTGAAGCACTAGATGTGCTAATAGAAAAAACCATGCAGATCCAATATAAAGGAAGGGAACTTACACATAAGTTCCATAGCCACATGTTAGTGTTTGGGGCATGTTGGATGCATGCCTATTTTGGAGGAGATGTTATTTTTGAGGGAAAAACCCAGAATGGGAAAAGGAAAGTTGGATGGAAACTAAACATGTGTGAGGAAAGCATGCAAGGCATGCATGCAGGGAAACCTAACCACATTAGGGTTAGGGTTTTTTTAAGATATTATAATGGATGATAAGCCAAGAATATGTATAAATAAGTACCTAGGAGGTCTAGGTCGAGGGTTCTAGCATGAAAAGGAAGACTATTTTGTGTAGATGGAAAAAAGATTGTAAGAGATGTAACTTTTTGTAAGCTATTGTGCTGGAGGAGGGTCAAGGAACTTGATATTGAGGTTTAGATCGCAGGTTGAGGATCCTGGTGCAATCTAGTCAGCCGAACAGGGATCGAAGAGCCTGTAGTGATTGCAAGACCAGAGACTGTAGTGCGCACAATGCAATATATTGCAGAACCATAATAAAATAGCTTGAGAGCCAAATCTTTGTGGATGTAGCCCAGGAGAGGGTGAACCACGGTAAATAATGCATTATGTCAATTGTTTATTGTTTATGTCTTTTTTTTCAATGGTAAATTCTTAGATAAATGTCTTGATGAAGTAGTTAGATCTGTTGATTTACATGCATGGATAAAGAATGAGAGTATATTAAATCTATATGGATGAGATAGTAAATAAATGAAGATCAAAAAGTACAATACCATATCCCCACTCATTCCCAGGCTCCAAGCACCTAAGCATTGCAGCCACCCATAGAACTATCTCAGGTGAGACTGCGCAGTGCACCTTGTGTACTGCGTTGCCTTCTGGTTTACCAGGGGGGTTATAGTTTTAGAGGGATTTGTTGGAAGCTTGTTCAGATATGAACCTAGGTCATCCTAAGAAGTAGAAAGAGAGTAGTAACCAACAAAATTCCACATCTTTGGTGGTCTTCCTTCCCTATTGGAGAAAACCTTTGTACTTTCAAGGGATGAGTAGGAGTTGTTTTTCGGGAATTACCTCGGGGAGGACTAGTGTAGAAAATGAAATCTAGTTTTTTTATTTATTCATTTATCATTGTCTCTACTTCTAGGGCCCTTTGAGATTCTCCCAACCATATAGAAGGATGTTGCATTCATATTTATGCTCGAATATCCTCCTTGAGGCCACTAATGGAACATTTTTTATAGAGAGAATATGTTAAGTTCTCTATACAGATGGGTAATTGCTCAAAGGATACCATAAATTCGGTGACTGAGTTGTTTGGAAAACTTGGTAAGACACCCCAAATAGTGAGTATATCTCTTGAAACTTGCATGGATATATTTAACAAAGTTTCTCCAAGCGATCTAGCCCACCTAGGCCTTTTTATCCCATTCCCACAATTGCCACCATTTCGGATCTAGATATAGGACCCCCACCCTGAGTTTCATCATGTCATCAGTAATGCCCCAGAGGGAGAAGAATTGTTTCATCTAGATGACCCATCCTGAAGGGTCAAAACCATCAAACTGATTCATATCCACCTTAGGAGAATGATTCCATATGTTATTATATATTGCTCTATTTTCGTGTAGACCTAAAGAGGGTTGTGGGTGGCTAAATAGTCTTGTGGTAGAAGTTTCCTCCTAGTGTGGATCAATGTGTTGTGAAGTCCAGTGGTGTTCTTCTGTTATTCCTTGAGCTAGAATACCGGACAAATTCTCAATAAACATTCTTTAGTGCTCTAAATTCTCATCCAAATTCTTATCCCAGTTCTCATTCAACCCATTTATGTTCTCCTAAATTTTCTTAAGTTAACCTTCCACAAATTCTAATCTACCAGTAGTAGATTGGGTGGCCATGTTGTTCAAGAAAGTATGGGGTGGTTTATGGATATCCTTCATGGGTGAGCTCTTTGAAAAAAGACTACCAGGTCATGAGGACAACGTGGAGATAGGTGCTATAACTCTCTAATATATGTGTGGGTTCCAGCAATAGTACTTAGCCCAATATATTATAGAACTAACTAAGGAGGCTCAATTGTACTCTTAGACATACTAATTGACTACCCAAGTACTAGAGAGTGATTTTCCCAACTGTTGTTTTGAGTGTATTATAAAAACATGTTGATTAGGTTGTCTAGAGATAGTTTTAGGTATACATAGGGGAATTCATATATACCATAGGGTATGTGGAAGTGGGATTCTATATATAGGTATTGTCTAATGTGGTATTACTCTAAGGAGTACCAACAATGTGATTCCACTTGTATTTCTTGCATGTATTCTTCTCGAACCACAATTTTACTCACTGAACGACAAATCACTATCTCATTTAAAGACATCATAACATGTCTCTAAAAAATTCTAAAATTTAGGAGCTTTATGACCCAAGAAAAAGCTCTAAAAATCACCATAAAATAAATCACTAGTTCAAGGTAGGGTTTGAGGGAGAAAATGTAAAATGATCACAACTTTTTCTATACTTCTTGGATTGGTTATTATGACACCAATTATAAAATTCCATATCTTCTTTGGATCTATTAACACTGGTTTGACTAAAATATATGCACTCTATCAAAAGATATCCAATTTTTGAAATTCATGGTCGTCATTGAAAAACCCCTAAAAGAAGGTTGCTTTTAAATAAATGATAACTCAAGTTCCCAAGCTTCATTTTGTACAATTTCTTTTGAACTCAGGTGTTTTTTAAAGAGGAATTCATATCTACGACTATTTTCTTCAAATTCTACACATAAAGTTCTATAAATTGACCTAAATTGAGTCATCCTATTTTTTCTGTGAAAACCCAACAAAAAGAAAAAAAAATCCTATTTGTGCCCCCAAAATTATCCTCTTCATCCCCAAGAAAGAGATCTGATACCACTTTCAATGTACTTTACCCCAAAACTTCATAGAAATCACATAAAATGTAGAGAAAAACGAAAGAACAAAAGAGAAAATAGATAAACCCTAATAAATATCTCTTGCTAATAAAAAATATAGAGCTATGATCACTTGCCTCTTCAAGGGGGAAACCTCGTAGAGAAAAGCTCCAATTATGATAAAAATTCTTGAAAAATCTTTACAAAACATTCTACTCAATATATAGCTATCCAAATATAATATTAACTACTTGTGATCTCACTTATAATGAGTTCCTACAAACTTATTTGGGCATTATTAATAAATAAGATCTTTTTTACAAAGAATGACTATCAAATAACTATGTAATGTGTCTTATTCAAAAAGGTATATTTGTACATAAAAAAGGCATCGAAGTAAGGGGTTTAGGGTAGGGCTCTAACAGTTACACTAGGGGGAGGGATTCTCAGCCCAATATATTTAGTTAATTAAGTTGTTTTTTGTTTGTTTGTTTGATGATTATCCTCAACTTTCTTTGTTTTCCTATTTCCTTTTATTTTATTTATTTCTTTTGTCTTGTTTTGGATGCATTTGTGTTTCCTTGATTTGATTATTTAGTGATAAAAATAGATGGGTTGCATTTCTTATGATCAATTGTAGTTGTCTAGTAAAAACGAAGGTACATGTGTATTTAACAATTGAAAAAGGGGGCAAAGAGAGGACGATGAACCCACAAGAGGAGATGCCAAAGGTGTATAGGATATCAACCTTATTATAAGCCTACCTCATGCATATATTTTGTCTTACCACCTTTTCCAAATGTCATCTCACATGTTATTTCTCAAAGCCTCTTATGCTTGCAAGTGAACATGTGGTGCATGCAAGGTTGAAAGTATATGACCTTCCACTACTCCATTTGGGTTTGAAATATGACATAGATATCCGATCGTAATAATTGATTTTGATGTTAGAAATTCTTGGCAACTTGTAAAAAATACTTCTTATTTATTTTGTAAACACTTTTACCCGATAGACATCAATATATAGATTCCTCTTTTGGATGTAGCAATGACAAAATCCTATTTGTCATTTTATATATTTGAGTCAAGGTCAAGTTTGGAAAAAATATTATCTTTGACTATGTTGACTTTGATTATGTCAACAAGATGTTAGTGTACTCATGTGTCTATACAAATATAAATTCTAAAAGAGATTATGATGATTATGCCATATTTACAACTTTTGTATTAGATTACGATGATTATTTTGAATTCCGTGTGTATAAATTTTTTAATATAGTCTTGTTGTACAAACTCATCAATTGAATTTCTCATGATACATAACAATGTCAAATGATAAAACAAGGAGGAACAAAAATTTTAGTTGAATGCTCTGCAACTAGGTTTAAGGTTTAAGCCACACTGTCACAACTTTTGCCCCACTGGGGCTCATGACTCTGAAGGAGGGAGGGCCGAACGATGCCTCTTATAGCCAAGCCACCGTGAATGGAAGCTCGAGAGAAGGATTGAAACGGCCTACTTTTGAGCCCCCTCCAGATCTACGCTCAAATCTCTTGATGGAAGGGACCTTCAAGGATCAAGAGATGGATATTGATCCAGAAAATGCGGTTACACCTACTACAACATCAATACCATGGCTTTCAGAAAAATTCATCCCACAAGTGCCATAGGCCCCGAAATACATCATCAGCTCACCACGCATAGAAGAACAAAAGCAATATATGAGAGACTATGCCATAGTAGGAAAATTCCTAGGGCTCTGGCCCTCAGAACGAGATCTGATCAAATGGATACAACATTGGTGGAAGCCAAAAGGACACTATGAACTGCAACTGGGATCCAAGGGCTTCTTCACAATTATTCTACATAACCTCGAGGACCGCAATCGCATTTTTGATGGAGGGCCTTACTTCTACAACTCAGCCAGACTCTTCTTAAGATTCTGGACCTAGAAGTTCAGCCCTAAAAAGGAAGATTTTGCGCATGCACCAGTATGGATTAGACTATACTATCTTCCCCAACAATTCTGGTTGGAAGAGGTCTTGACTGGTATAGGTAACACCATCGGAATCTATGTTAAGTCTTCAGAGGCCACCAAGTAGAGGCGATACACCTCCTATGCGCGCATTTGCGTATACCTGAACATAGCCAAGCCACTCTTGGGATCCATAATTCTCGAATACCATGACGAGGACTGGACCCAAACCATCGACTATGAACACATCCCGTTCAGATGCAGGAAATGTCACGAGCACGAACATCTCTTCAAAGAATGCCCCCTCAATGCTTCTCACAAAGAGGGGAACCCAGAGGTCGGAAAAGATAAGGATGGCTTCGCTCAACCAACAGGAAAAAGAAGACAAGGAGGACGGAAGCAGCCAGCTCAAGTAAATAAAGATCCTTCCATTAGTAATAAATATGCAATACTACAGGATCAACCAGAGAATCCATCAACCTCCATAAACCCCAATGATCTCCACGCGGAAAACACTCCCCAACATATGAGCCCAGGGAGAGAACGACCAATACAGGAGAAGGAACCAGATCACTCCTCTCTAGACCCCGCTGTTAGCCAGCAAGACCATTTGGAGATAGAGGATGGCGACGCTAAAATGGAGCTAGAAGAGTAAGAATTAGTTGGGGTCGATCTGGAGCACCTCGAACACACCTATAGACATCAAAAACTGTACACCATACCTAGGGATCAATTACAGAAGGTGCACAAGGTCTTCCTTAACTCCTCAGCTGAATCCACAGCTCAATCCAGCAAGGTTTTGGGAATACAGGGCAATCAGTCAAAGAGTCAGATAAAAACTCAGAAAGACGAAAAAAAGAGAGGAAGGAAGTCAACCAACAAACTCATACAAGAAATAGGTCACTTCATGGTGAACTCCGGTCAAATCCACCTTATCTCGAACAACTTTCCCCCTCTCTCCACCGCCTCATCCTCATGAATATTATCTCCTGGAATATAAGAGGCCTCAATGGACGTAGCAAGCAAAAAATGCTATGAGATCCGATCTTTACAGAAAAACCGAACATAATATTACTTCAGGAAACAAAATGCACAACTGAAGATATTGATAGGCTACTCCCCTACTTTTGGAAGCAAGGGGGAGTAGTTTCTACTATAGCCACAGGTACAGATGGAGGACTAGCTATCCTCTGGAACACCAACTCAATGCTTATGGAAAACTTTGTCACTACCAAATGGTCCATCACTGCAGAATATAGGCTCATTGGCTCTAACAAACCTGGACACCTGACCAATCTCTATGGGCTGGCCAATCCTAGGGATAAGCAAGCCTTTCTCAGGAACCTGGAGTACCTCTCCACCTTAACTAGGCACAAAAGATGGATTATCGACGGAGATTACAATCTCATACGCAACCTGGATGAGAAAAAAGGGGGATCAAGACACCTGGATCAGGAATCCATTGACTTCAATAGACTCATTGACAACTTCAACCTCATCGACCTGGAAACCATCAATGGCATCCATACTTGGACAAATAGAAGAACCGAATTGCATCAAATCACCTGCACGCTAGATCTTTTTCTCATTTCTGACTCCCTTATGCTAGAAGGGATAGCTCTGGAAGCAAGCATTCTGGATTTCCCTAGTTCAGATCACTGGCCCATTCAGCTATGGATGGAGGTGCCAACCACTCCAGGGAAAAAACCCTTCAGGTTTGAATAGTTTTGGCTCAACCACCCAGATTTCCAAGCAAAGATCCAGGATTGGTGGAGGGAGGCAGAGGTCCCCCGCGGCTCCAAGATGTACAGATTTCAGCAAAGGCTAAAGAACCTCAAGCAAATACTCAGACTTTGGAATAAGCAAACCTTTGGCAATATCTTCGATTCCCAAAAGCAGCTGTCAGAACAAATGGGCACGATTCAAAACCAGATCCGGCTTCAAGGGATAACGGATGACCTTAAAACCCAGGAAGCAAAAGTAAATCAACAGATGGAGGCCAGAAAAGGTCAAGAAGAGATTATGTGGAAACATAAATCTCGCATCTAGTGGCTCAAGGAGGGGGACCGAAATACCAAATTCTTTCATAGAACCACCATTCACCACTGTCATACCAATAGAATTATGCAGTTAACCTCCACCAATGGTGAGCCTATCCACTCCCATGAAGATCTGGAGAAGACACTAATAGACTATTACAAAGATCTCCTCACGGAACCACTCCCGGACAGATCTGAGGCCATAGCCAAGGTCACGCAGCATGTGCCCTCCCTTGTCACTCCAGAGCAAAACTCAGCCCTACTCTAGCCCATTGCTATTGAGGAGGTGGATCAGGTGCTTCAGGACACCCCCAAGTGCAAGGCTACCGGCCCCGATGGCTTCACCAACAATTTTTTTCACCATTGTTGGCCGATGATCAGGGTAGCGGTGTGGGAAATCATTGAAGACTCCCGATATATAGGACAAGTCCTCCAGGCTCTCGATGCAACTTTCCTTACCCTCATCCCCAAAGAGGGGAAGGCCTACCATCCTAAGCAGTTCAGGCCCATAGCTCTTTGCAATGTCATCTATAAACTCCTAACGAAAGTGATTGCCCGAAGACTTAAGCCCATCCTACCAATGATCATCTCTCCGGAGCAATTGGGCTATGTTGAAGGTAGACAAATCCTGGAGAGTGTCATCCTAGCTCATGAAGTGATTCACTCTTTGTAGAAGACCAGAACGCTAGGTATGCTTCTTAAACTAGACCTTTCTAAATCCTTCAATAAGTTAAGCTGGGACTATATGCGGGAAATGCTCCTTGCCTTTGGTTTCAACAAAATTTGGGTGGATTGGATTCTGAATCTAACCTCCTCGGCTTTTTTCTCCATCCTTATCAATGGAGTTCCCTCTCGTCCTTTCTCCCCTTCCAGAGGAATTAGACAAGGAGACCCTCTTCCCCTTTCCTCTTCATCATTATGGCCGAGGGTCTTAGACGCTCCATTCACGTAGCCATCACAAGCAACCTACTGACAGGAGTACCTCTGCATGGTATCTCCCCCCCTATCTCGCATAGCCAATTTGTGGACGACACTCTAATGATGGATACCCCTACAGCACGCGAAGCTCAATCCCTCCTCTCGATCCTTCAAACCTTCTCTGAAGCCTCAGGACTAGATTGTAACAAAGACAAGTCTCAAATATTCTTCTTCAATATGCCTCCTCCGATTCAATGCCATGTCTTTTATATCTTGGGTTTCAACCGAAGCTCCCTTCCATCCAAATACCTTGGCATCCACCTGATTGATAACGCCCTCAGAAACACCTCTTGGGAACATCTCCTCTCCTCCTTTACCAAAAGGTTGTCTTCTTGGACCTTCAGAGTACTAAACCTCCCTAGTTGCCTCATTCTCCTTCAAGCCGTTCTTCAAGCCCTCCCCATCTACACCTTCTCGGCGCTTGCTGCCCCAAAGTTTGTCCTCAGAAGTATAAAAATCTTACAGAGGAACTTCCTCTGGCAAGGCCTCAACATAGGGAAGAAAATAGTGCTGATCAGCTGGGACAAACTCTGCTAACCCAAAGCATAGGGAGGCCTTGGGCTAAGGGACCCATCCATCATGAATAAAGTCCTTAGCACCAAGATCTGTGGCGTTGGGTAAAAAATCCCAAGGATCTCTAGGCCAGGCTTTGGAGAAGGAAATATGCACCCGATATGGCAGAGAAGAACTTAATAAGATGGAATGGGGACAACCCAGGATCCTTAATCTGGGCAACAGCTAAGCAGAATAGACATTTGGTAACCAAACATGCTTTCCGAGAGATCCGAAATGGGAAAACAACCCTCTTCTGGAAAGATTCCTGGAAACAATAGCCAACTCTAGACCACGAGGATTGGGATGAGAATATCAACATCCAAGTTACACACGCAGGCCTGACAAAATTCATTGATTACTGGCAAGACAATCCTACAGAGGACACCTGGAAACGCTGGCACTTAAACAGGGAGCGCCTAAACCTTGAGGCGCACGTGGATCTAAGACCCTGGCAGGAAGAAATGTCCAAAAGAAAAATCCCCAAACTCACAGGAGAGGATATCCTATGATGGGGATACTCGCCACGGGGCACCTTCAGCATACGAGAGGCCTATCTCATCAAAACTCACTCAAACTCTCTACCCACAGGGAAGCTGTAGAGCAAAATCTGGGACCTTAAACATTGGCCTAAAATCACTCTCTTCCTCTGGCTCGTTGCCTATTCGAGCATTCTCACCTGGGATAACCTCTCGAAAAGAGGATTTGTTGGCCCGTCTATCTGCATGCTCTATGGAGAAGCAACTGAAACCATGAATCATCTCCTCAACACTTGCCTCTACACTTCTCGGATATGGGATCAATGTGCGCTTATTATGCGCACCTCGGATCGCAAAAGAGATAGCATCATTGATACAATAACAGACTGGAGGGACCAAGTGTTTTAATCTTCCTTTCTAAATCGTATTTCGCAACTTCTTCCAGGCTTCATTCTATGGCAGGTATGGAAGGAAAGAAATAGAAGGCTTTTCAGGAATGATCACCTCCCATGGCACCACTGCTGGAACTAATGTCACCTCAACATTTTGGAAACTATCAACCTTCAGCATTGGACTGAAAAAGATCTGATTAGCAATCCCACAGAACTTTTGATCCTTCAGTACTGGAAGCCCTCCCCAATTCTTCACCCACCTCCTCCCAT
>JASDQU010437376.1:18917-29361 GCA_032191745.1 Picea mariana | reverse complement strand
TATTGAGAATTGCATCTGTAACATGTCAAGTTTTAGTTCTGTTCTCCAAGGATGTTACAAAACCAGTCATGAATTGTAGGTATAGAACTTATGCTCATATGAGATCCGACTATTGTATACTTTCTTTGGATATCTGAGTAATGAATATATGAGAAATTTTATTCGAGGCCTAAAATTTGTTTTATTGTGTGTGACTGCTAAGATATTTATTTGTGTGACTACTATCTCTGTTTCTTTACTTGTTTAGTTAATGATTGGGAATACTCAACAGGTTATGCATTGCAATATTATGTTTTGGTTATGAAGTCTACGCATACTCTTTTATACTCCTTTGTTTAATTCTAGTTGGGTTTCATTCCTCCTGCCACTGCATTCTGTTAGACCTCGCTCCATTTCACATAAGTCTTGGTAGTGCTTCAGGTGAGACCTCCTTCCCTTGCAGATGGTTGAATATTCCAATGCTTTAGACTACAATAGTGCTTTTGTTGGCCAATTAAGATAACCCTGGTCTCCAATCATGCGCCAACACAACATGTTAAATTTGATAACGTTATGGTTCATGCAGAAATATGTAGACATGTAGGATTGCTCCAACCAAGGCCCAATCCCATCATGAAATTTACAATGATTACTAGAGGATTGTTGGAAGGAAATTGAAAATGAGTGACATACCTGATGAGACCCATAAATGAAATTTGTGTACCATGTACCTTGTGAGAGAGTTTTGGTGTGAGTGGTAGCATTCATTCCAAAGGTTGAAGCAAAACAACGATAACCTAACATAACCATCTGTCGAAACCAAAGCGCCTCATTATCCAGGAAAGACTCCCCGGGCCCATATTTCACATGAACCACCCGCTAAGAGGGGCGATAATGTCTGATTATTTGAGGGAAATGTTGAGTGAGAGATGAATCCAAGCCTTCCCCTATAATATCTTTAAAAACATGTGAGGAGTGTTGAAGTATTGAGATAAAATCCAAGGATCATCTCAACGTTTCTTGTGCCTTGCATTGTGATAGGTTGTTCTTTTGTTGAGATTTCTTCGTTGTGCTTTCCATACCTTAAATTTTTAGTTGTTAACATATATGCATTAATGGGATTAAAATTTTCATATTGCACAGGATGAATGAATGATATATTGATGCTCACATTCAATTTTTGGACAACAAAATAATCATCAAAAATATGATCATCGTGATCAGATTGTGATTCAACCTGTTCCATAAATTCAAATTGAGAAGGATTGATAACATTATGCATCATGGGTGGACTGTAATTAAGAGAGTGTGCTTGATTGATCGAATTTTTCCATCTTCTTGTTCTGGTTTATCATTCAATGTTTCATCATTGAAAGAGGAATGTAAAGACCACATTGCATGATAAACAAGTGGATGCGCATGCGGTTGATTATCATTAAAAATATTTGTATAAAAAGAATGAAGATCTTTGGATTATGAAAATGACGATATTTATTCGATATAATATTTGTCACAGACCAAAGTATGTTCATAATTTTGTTAAGGGGAGACAATAGATGGTTCACACTCTAGGGATAAGGGGTTTAATATTTCTGATAAGGATTCCCYGATAGYTGCGTCAAAGTGTTGGTTAGAGATCRTGTACCSCCTATCCTTTGTGGTTAGATATGAATCTTGTGAATGGGAGTTTATTTGAGCACCCATATTGTACCCTTCAGGAGMAGAGACGAGAAATGAAAACCAATCAAATATTTATTGGTCTGAGGGGTTTTCACTTTCAGGAAATCTGCAATAATATACATGACTCTTTGAAAGAAATCATCCACATATTTCTTTTCGATCCTATGGATTTATGCAAGTTCACTAAAKATTTAATGATAAACATAATATTCATGAGAAGTGATAAATATTTCCAYGAATTTTTTCCAACTATGAATCGATTTCGCTGGCCATGTCCTAAACCAGGCTTTAATCTRCACTTCGAATGTGAGGATAAACAATCAACATGTTTCATTATTCYGGAMAATCTTAAGATTTTKTCGAGTGATGTAAATCTTTAGAAAATAGCTTGGCCAAATTGGCTTCTCCTCATTAAACATTTYAGTAATAGTACATRAAATATCCAAGGAAGGCTTCTCAATTTTAGTTAACATTGTATTCCCAAAATAGTTCAAAAAATGTACAATGCTTGAAGAGCAAAAAATCCCCATTTCTGGATACAATCCCCATATTTATTTAATTTCTGCTTGACTCTTAGCCTTGTGCCTTCCCCCCATGACCTTTTATTTACCAACATTCATCCTTATTCTCTTTTTAATGATGAGAGAATAGAGATAGGAGTTACATTTCAGATTTGTCTTTTAGCGCTAGTGGGACACAACATATTTCGACTATAGTGCACCTCACCCATTGTAATGATTGGCTTGGGAATTGGGAGATTCGATCATCATAGGGTTTAGACATCCTCTTCAGTCGTTTGAGTTTTATCCTCTTCCCCGCTTCTCGTTGCTACAACAATTTCTATTGTTGTTGTTTCTCTATTGTCCTTGGTTGTAGATATCATCATGAGGATGTTGAGTATGAACTCCCTTTGGCATTTGTACCTAACACCATTAAACATGCAACAAATGACTGATTTCAGACTAACCTCAAAATAAACTATTAAAACCAAGAATTTGAACCCATAGAATTGAAACATTAATTAATTGAGATTTTATATACGCTTCACTAAATTCGTTTCCTGGTTCCTTTGCTCACGGTTGAGGCATTGTGTTCTCTGAGGTTGTTGACAAGGTGCCATATATTAACAATGAAAATTTCAGAAAATTGGTGTGTAATTTATCAAATCCCATAACTGAGAAGTCGTAGATCTTGAAAATACCTTTCCAATGGTATAAAGAATGCACAAAACATGTATTCGAGTAAAATTTTATGACCTAAATACGAAAGACAGTTTGGTAAGGTCCTATCCCTGTCTTAGAGCAGTTTGCGGGAACTCAGTTTCTGTGTACCAGAAAATTTAGTGGGAACTCCTCTGATATGAACTAGAGCTCATCAAAGGAACTCCTTTGGTCTGAACCAAAGGACTTCTTGGGAATTTATCTGGGTGAATCAGAGGCCAAGTTATGAACTTTGCTGGTTTCATCGATGCCTATCTTGGGAACTTCTCTAAGTGATCATGGTTTTTCAAAATTATTTCCATACCTTTCATTTTTCTCCTCAATTTTGCCTTCCATCTTAGAAACAATGCTCTTAATGTCATTCTGGACACATTTTTCATGGGCACACACAAAAGTATTGAAACCCCTGCAAGTCCGATCTGGAAAAACCCTCTTCCAGTAGTTTCTCTTTCTCTTATTGTTCATCAAGTGCAAGTGGCCTTCCAACATTTTCTGTGTCATCCCCTTTTCCAACGATGTCTTTTTCTTGATTTCCTTGGTGTGTTTTTATAAGTGATGCAAGAGCATCACCATCAACATTCAATGAGGTCAAGTGGAGGAAAACTCAACATCCATCGCGCGCATTCAAATTGGTTTTGGATTCCAAGGAGAGCGCATCACTTTAATGTTTTGAAAATATTGTAATTAAAGGCCCATGAGATTTCGAGGCACGAGCCATTGTAAACAATCCAGGAGATTGTAATTTCTTTAATTCCCAAATGATTGTACATATTTGGAGCATCGACTCATATCTATATTGTAAATGCTCATTTATTCGTAGTAAGCTTAGTGGTAGAATGCTTTAATTATGATGTGAAAGCACTAGAGTAGTCAGAAGGAAGGATCAAGAAGCCCCTCCATGTATAAATGTATGTAATCTATGCCCAAAGAGTCTGCTGAAGATTATTGTATTTGTTGTTGAGATCATTCTGATTAATGCGGAGAAAGAGAGAAGTTGAGAGCTGTGGGAACTCTTGTAAATGTTTTCCTGAAGGAATATAATAGAGGAGATTTACCTCACATGTATGAGTTTGTTTATCTCTTAGTTATTTGGGTAATGATATGTTATCTATTTTATGTGTTTATATGTTTGTGTGTGTATTTCATGGTTGAATGAATGAACCTTTGATGTTCTATAAGTTTCAATTGTTTCTCTTCTGAAATACTCATGCAATGAGTGCACAGTGGCCACTCAAGGAGTGCGAAGGAAGAGTCATTTATAGACTCGATAACTCAGGAGAGATAGAGCGAATTTCATAGAGAAAGCGCAAGGAATGTACAAGATATTTTTTATATGTCTCAAGCTCGGGAGACGTAGCACAAGGTGTGCGCCAAGGTTCAAATCACTTAGAGTGAAAAATATCAGGAATAATAGCGAGTGGAGGTCCTTGGAGAAATGATTCATTTTGTTTGGAGGTTGAGTGAATGAGATCCGTTCAAGAGAAGCCATAATTTTTTCACAACCATCAGATCTAGAGAAGATGTGTGGGTGTTAACCCTTTAAGTCCTCCGAAATTCATGAATTTGACAATTTTAGGGTGTGTGTTGTGGAGGAGACAAATTTCCCAAAGTCTCGGAGTCCAAAGTTAATCTGTACCATTGGTAGACGAGGGCACGTGTCCATAGATAAACAGTTATCCGAAAGTCCAACTATCCTATGAACCTGAAGTGTTGTTGTAAGAGTGTGCAAAACTCCCGAAGCTTCGAATCTTGGAGCATATCTTGACCGTTGGTGTAAGAGCCACGTGTTGACAGATTCCTAGTGATTCGGGGATTCGACAGTCTGGGAGAATAAACACATAAAGTTTTTTGGCTCGAGAACTTCTGAAGGCCCAAAGGTCGGAGTAGATCTCGATCGTATGTTGAGATGGACACGTGGATCGTAGATCCAACCCTTCGCCAGTTCGTGGTTCGGAGGATTTGAAGTGTTGTATCGTGAAGAGATCCGAAGCTACGACCTCGAAGTAATCTTAGGCCATTGATTGAAGGCGGATGTCATCCATCCGATTTTCGAGTTTGGAGTTCGTGCATTCGGAGGTGTTTCACATTCAGACATGGAAAAATACCGAAGCTCGAAGTCCCGAAATTTTCGTGAACCTTATATCAAGGTGCGTATTGTGAGCCATTGATCCCCGCCTCTGTTTGGCTATTCATGAATTTGACATTCGAGAGGATTTTTGTGTGTTGTAGTTAGAACTCCCAAATCCCGTAGCTCTAAAGTGTCAGAGTTCCTGCTAGTTAAATAGCTTAGCCCATGGTTTTGGCTCGAGGTCGCGTGGATTTCTCCTCAAGGTCATGTGGATTTCTCCGCTGACGTGATAAGACCCTTGTGCATAGGGAAAAGAGAAAAGGCCTGTGGTATAGTATTTCGAGGGTTCAACAAGATCCCAAGAGATAATTCAGCTCCCTTAAGTGAACGATCCTAGATCAGAATGTCGCGCGAACCCCGAGAGTGGTGGGGGTTTGCATCAAGTGGTATCAGAGCGAGAATTAAGCTCTGTGTGAAAAGAATATTTGGAACCATGATGCCAACAAGACACATGGAGAGACCTGTAGTCAAAGCAACCATGGAAGAATAAATGAGACAACTTCTTGCAAGGTTGGAAACCATGGAGACAACACACAAAAAGAGCACCCGAATTTGGTGATGTCGGTGAAACTAAAAATGAAGATGTGGAAGTAGAAGAAGTTGTAGGAGAACAAGCAACAGAGGATCGATTGTTGAGATATGTTGTCAAGATGGGAACGAAATAAAAAATAGAAGTCTCGATGTATGAAGGTAATTTAAATGTAGAATACTTTTTTGACTGGATAATTTATTTAAACAAGTACTTTGACTATGAGGAAATTGATGATGAGAAGAAGGTAAAGCATGTAGTGACTAAATTGAAGGGACATGCAACTTTATGGTGGGATGAGTTGCAAGCTGACAGAAGGAGGAAAGGTAAGACAAAAATCAAGAGTTGGGATAGAATGGTAGCTGAGCTCAAGGATAAATTCATACCCAAGGATTATCAGTTAAATCTGTTCAATTAGTTACACAATCTGAGACAAAAAGGTTTTTCGGTGAAAGAGTATACCGAATAATTTTATAAATTAAACATAAGAGTAGGACACAAGGAGAATGATGAAGAAAAAATTGCTAGGTACATTAATGGATTGAGGTATGAAATCCAGAATGATATTAGCATGATGACAATGAGAACTGTGGAAGATGCTTATCGGGTATCCCTGAAGGCAAAAGAAAAGTTGATAAGGAAGAAGAGTCAAAGGAACATAGAAAAGAGTCCTAACATAGGAAGAGGAAATGTTAGAGAGAAGTTCCAGAAAGCCAGAGGAGAAGCTGGAAAATATAACAGTCAGACAGAAAGAGGAGGAATTTCTAGAGGAGGACACTATGGAGGAAGAAATTATATTCCTATAGGTAGAGGAAGAGGCAGAGGAGGAGAAGTGAAGTGTTATGCCTGTGGAAAAACAAGGCACATGTCTTGGGAATGTCTTGAGAAGAAGCATGCAGGAGGCAAAGAAGCTCACATTTCTAAGGAGCATAAGAAGAATGTGGAAACAAAGATGAAGGAAAAAGAAGTGGAAGAAGGAAGATCACTCATGATGAGGAAATCTCTCATAAAGCCAGAGAAATAGGTACGAGAACCAGTCCAGAGGAACAATTTGTTCAGAACTACTTGCAAGACCAGAGATAGGGTATGCAAGGTAATCATAGACAGTGGGAGAACTGATAACTTGGTATCCATAGAAATGGTGGAAAAGTTGAAGTTGGAGACGTCTGCACATCTGAATCTGTACAAGGTGTCATGGTTGTAGAAAGGACATCAAATCATGGTAAGTCGGCAATGCAAATTTGAGTTTAAAATAGGTGGTTATAGAGATTAAGTTTTATGTGATGTCATACCTATGGATGTTTGTCATGTTTTGTTGGTAACACCGTGACAATATGATAAGAATGTCATACATGATGGGAGGAAGAATATTTATACCCTTGAGAAGAATGGGTGTAAGCATATGTTGTTTCCAATAGAAGACAAATGAGTCAAAGAGGAAGCTAGTCCTAGTATACTTTTCATGAGTGGGAAATAACTCTTAAAAGAAGTTAAGAAAGACCAGAAAATACAGTTTGCTATTGTAGGTAAGCCGAGAGTTATTATCACAAGCACTTCTATGGATAATTTTCCTGTAGAAGTTCAAGAGTTATTGGATGAGTTTGTTGACATTATGGTGGATGAGTTACCTCACACTTTACCTCGAGTCAGGAGTATCAATCACCATATTGACCTTATTCTGGGATCAATTTTTTCGAACAAAGAAGCATACAAACTAACCCCTCAAGAGAATGAAGAGGTCAAGGAGCAAGTCCAAGAGTTGTTGGATAAAGGTTTGATCAGGGAAAGTTTGAGCCCGTGTGCAGTAACAATTGTGTTAAGTCCGAAGAATGATGGAGGTTGGAGAATGTGCATAGATTCTAGAGCCATCAACAAGATAACCATGAGGTATAGATTTTCTTTACCCATAATGGATGATTTAATGGATTGATTGAGTGGAGCTAGTTATTTTTTCAAAATAGACTTGAAGAATGGTTATCATCAGATAAGGATGGGAGAGGGAGATGAATAGAAAACAACATTCAAAACAAATAAATGATTGTATGAGTGGCTTGTTATGCCGTTTGGATTTACAAATGCACCAAGTACGTTTATGAGGTTGATGAATGAAGTGCTCAAATATTTTATTGGTAAGTTTGTGATTGTTTATTTAGATGATATTATAGTTTTCAGCAAGGCTGAAAATGAGCATTTAAGACATTTGAAAATGGTGTTGAGAAGGTTACAACATGAGAAGTTGTTGGTGAATTTGAAGAAATGTTCTTTTATGAAAACATAACTTGTGTATTTGGGGTTCATAATCTCTTCAAACGAATTGAAGATGGATCCAGAGAATGTGAGGGCAATAAGATAATGACCTTCTCCAAGAAGTGTGTTTGAAGTAAGGAGTTTTCATGGGTTGGCGAGTTTTTACAGGAAATTCATCAGGAATTTCAATAGTATTTGTGCACCCATACTGGACACCATAAAGAAGGAACATGGATCTTTTAATTAGACAGAAGAAGATGAGAAGGGATTTAGAGTGTTGAAAGAAAAGATAAGAGAACAACTTGTTTTAGTTTTGTTATCCTGTTGCTTATTTCAGTGAGAAGTTGAATGGTGTTAAGAAGAAGTATTCAACATTGGACAAATAATTTTATTTTGTAACTCAAGCTTTGAAAACGTGAAGGCATTATCTTATCCCGAAGAGGTTTGTTTTGTATACTGGCAACTAAGTTTTGTAGTTTATAACCAGACAATAGAAATTGAACCAGAGACATGTCAAATGGGTAGAATTTATGCAGAATTTTACTTTTGTTATTAAGAATATTAGTGGAAGCGCTAACAAATTTGCAGATGCTTTGAACAAGATATGTTTGATCTTGCCGGAATTCCAAGTGGATACTTTGGGATTTTAACACCTCAAGGAGATGTATCAAGAAGACCCGAATTTCAAGGAAGCTTATGAAGCATGTGAGAACCCTTTGCTAAGAGACAAAAAACAATGGATGAAATATCTGATCCAAGACAAACTGTTATTCAAGGGAAGTCGGTTGTGTATCCCGAAATGCTCAATGAGGGACAATTTGCTAAAGGAGAAACATAGTGGAGGATTGGCTGGACATTTTGGCCATGATAAAACACATGCCCAATTGAGTTATTTATACTATTGGCTGAAGGAAAGAAACAAAACACTGAATTGTATCAACCATTGCCTATTCCAGACAGTTCGTGGGATGCTATAAGTATGGATTTTGTTCTGGGATTGCCAAGAACCCCAAGTGAGAGTGATTCAAGCTTTGTGGTGGTTGACAAATTTTCGAATATGACACATTTAATACCGTGTCACAAAACCAATGATGCTAGTCACATAGAAAATTTGTTTTTCAAGGAGATTGTGAGAATGCATGGGTTTCCTAAGAGTATAGTCTCCAACATAGATACTAAATTTGTGGGACACTTTTGGAGGACCTTGTGGAAGAATTTGGGGATAAGTTTGTCTTTCAGTTCAACATATCATCCTCGGACAAATAGACAGACTGATGTAGTGAATCAAAGTTTAGGGAATCTGTTAAGGAGTTTGGTCACTGAACATAACAGTCAGTGGGATCAAATTCTTCCCCAAGCAGAGTTTTCCTATAATGACTCATCGAATAGGAGTACTGGTAATATTCCATTCTAGATAGTATATGGGGATGCATCCAAGAGGAATTTCAAAATTGAGAGATTTGGGACAAGATGAATTCCTAAATGCATGAGCAGAGGACTTTGTTGTAGACATGCATAAGTTTCATGATCAGATCAAAGGACAGTGACAGAATAACAACCATAAATATAAGAACATAGTAGACCAGAGGAGAAGAGAGGTGAATTTTGAAATTGGAGATCAAGTCTTAGCACACGTGAGGAAGGAAAGATTTCCGAAGGGGAAATATAACAAGCTGAAGATGAAGAAGGAACTTGTAAGATCCTCAGAAAATTCTCTACAAATTCTTATGAGATTGAACTGCTAAAGGAAATTGGAATATCACCAATATTCAATGTAGTAGACTTATGCCCTTACAGGATGGATGATACAGAAGGGACATATGATCGAGAGGAGATTCAATGGAAGCGACATATGCCCATAGCAGAGAAACCACAGATAGAGAAGATTTTGACCAGAGGATTTCTAAAAAGACCAAGAGAAAAGTTTATTATGAGTATCTGGTTAAGTGGAAAGATCAACCAACAGAAGATGCCAGTTGGATAATTGAAACTGAGATCTAGAAACATCGAAAGACAGTGGAGGAGCTCATGGAAAGAAGTCCATGAATCTTTTTGTCCAGAGGAGTATGATGTAGGAGCATCGCCATCAACATTAAAAGAGGCCAAGTGGAGAACAAATCAACATCCAGCGTGCGCATTCAAATTAGTTTTGGATTCCAAGGAGAGTGCGTCACTTTAATGTTTTGAAAATATTGTAATTAAAGGCCTATAAGATTTTGAGGCATGAGCCATTGTAAACAATCTAGGAGATTGTAATTTCTTTAATGTCCAAAAGATTGTACAGATTTGGAGCATCGACTCATATCTATATTGTAAATGTTCATTTATTCGTAATAAGCTTAGTGGTAGAATGCTTTAATTATGATGTGAAAGCACTAGAATAGTCAAAAGGAAGGCTCAGGAAATCCCTCCATGTATAAATGTATGTAATCTATGCCCAAAAGAGGTTGCTGAAGATTATTGTATTTGTTGTTGAAATCATTGTGATTACTTCGGAGAAAGAGAGACGCTGAGAGATGTGAGAACTCTTGTAAATGTTTCCCTGAAGGAATATAATAGAGGAGATTTACTTCACATGTATGAGTTTTCTTATCTCTGAGTTATTTGGGTAATGTTATGTTATCTATTTTTTGTGTTTATATGCATGTGTTTGTATTTCAT
>JASDQU010437376.1:0-18397 GCA_032191745.1 Picea mariana | reverse complement strand
TGAGCACCCATATTGTACCCTTCAGGAGAAGAGACGAGAAATGAAAACCAATCAAATATTTATTGGTCTGAGGGGTTTTCACTTTCAGGAAATCTGCAATAATATACATGACTCTTTGAAAGAAATCATCCACATATTTCTTTTCGATCCTATGGATTTATGCAAGTTCACTAAAGATTTAATGATAAACATAATATTCATGAGAAGTGATAAATATTTCCACGAATTTTTTCCAACTATGAATCGATTTCGCTGGCCATGTCCTAAACCAGGCTTTAATCTACACTTCGAATGTGAGGATAAACAATCAACATGTTTCATTATTCTGGAAAATCTTAAGATTTTGTCGAGTGATGTAAATCTTTAGAAAATAGCTTGGCCAAATTGGCTTCTCCTCATTAAACATTTCAGTAATAGTACATGAAATATCCAAGGAAGGCTTCTCAATTTTAGTTAACATTGTATTCCCAAAATAGTTCAAAAAATGTACAATGCTTGAAGATCAAAAAATCCCCATTTCTAGATACAATCCCCATATTTATTTAATTTCTGCTTGACTCTTAGCCTTGTGCCTTCCCTCCATGACCTTTTATTTACCAACATTCATCCTTATTCTCTTTTTAATGATGAGAGAATAGAGATAGGAGTTACATTTCATATTTGTCTTTTAGCGCTAGTGGGACACAACATATTTTGACTATAGTGCACCTCACCCATTGTAATGATTGGCTTGGGAATTGGGAGATTCGATCATCATAGGGTTTAGACATCCTCTTCAGTCGTTTGAGTTGTATCCTCTTCCCCGCTTCTCGTTGCTACAACAATTGCTATTGTTGTTGTTTCTCTATCGTCCTTGGTTGTAGATATCATCGTGAGGATGTTGAGTATGACCTCCCTTTGGCATTGGTACCTAACACCATTAAACATGCAACAAATGATTGATTTCAGACTAACCTCAAAATAAACTATTAAAACCAAGAATTTGAACCCATAGAATTGAAACATTAATTAATTGAGATTTCATATATGCTTCACTAAATTCGTTTCCTGGTTCCTTTGCTCACGGTTGAGGCGTTGTGTTCTCCGAGGTTGTTGACAAGGTTCCATATATTAACAATGAAAATTTTAGAAAATTGGTGTGTAATTTATCAAATCCCATAACTGAGAAGTCGTAGATCTTGGAAATACCTTTCCAATGGTATAAAAAATGCACAAAACATGTATTCGAGTAAAATTTTATGACCTAAATACGAAAGACAGTTTGGTAAGGTCCTATCCCTGTCTTAGAGCAGTTTGCGGGAACTAAATTTCTGTGTACTAGAAAATTTAGTGGGAACTCCTATGATATGAAATAGATCTCATCAAAGGAACTCCTCCGGCCTGAACCAGAGGACTTCTTGGGAATTTCTTTGGGTGAATCAGAGGCCAAGTTATGAACTATGTTGGTTTCATCGATGCCTATCTTGGGAACTTCTCTAAGTGATCATGGTTTTTCAAAATTATTTCCATACCTTTCATTTTCCTCCTCAGTTTTTCCTTCCATCTTAGAAACAATGCTCTTAATGTCATTATGGACACATTTTTCATAGGCATGCACAAAAGTATTGAAACCCCTGCAAGTCCGATCTGGAAAAACCCTCTTCCAGTAGTTGCTCTTTCTCTTATTGTTCATCAAGTGCAAGTGGCCTTCCAACATTTTCTATGTCATCCCCTTTTCCAACGATGTCTTTTTTTTTATTTCCTTGGTGTATTTTCATAAGTGATGCAAGAGCATCACCATCAACATTCAATGAGGTCAAGTGGAGGAAAACTCAACATCCATCGCGCGCATTCAAATTGGTTTTGGATTCCAAGGAGAGCGCATCACTTTAATGTTTTGAAAATATTGTAATTAAAGGCCCATGAGATTTCGAGGCACGAGCCATTGTAAACAATCCAAGAGATTGTAATTTCTTTAATTCCCAAAGGATTGTACATATTTGGAGCATCGACTCATATCTATATTGTAAATGCTCATTTATTCGTAATAAGCTTAGTGGTAGAATGCTTTAATTATGATGTGAAAGCACTAGAGTAGTCAGAAGGAAGGATCAAGAAGCCCCTCCATGTATAAATGTATGTAATCTATGCCCAAAGAGGCTGTTGAAGATTATTGTATTTGTTGTTGAGATCATTCTGATTAATGCGGAGAAAGAGAGAAGTTGAGAGCTGTGGGAACTCTTGTAAATGTTTTCCTGAAGGAATATAATAGAGGAGATTTACCTCACATGTATGAGTTTGTTTATCTCTTAGTTATTTGGGTAATGCTATGTTATCTATTTTCTGTGTTTGTATGTTTGTGTGTGTATTTTATGGTTGAATGAATGAACCTTTGATGTTCTATAAGTTTCAATTGTTTCTCTTTTGAAATACTCATGCAATGAGTGCACAGTGGCCACTCAAGGAGTGCGAAGGAAGAGTAATTTATAGACTCGATAACTTAGGAGAGATAGAGAGAATTTCATAGAGCAAGCGCAAGGAATGTACAAGATATTTTTTATATGTCTCAAGCTCGGGAGAAGTAGCACAAGGTGTGCACCAAGGTTCAAATCACTTAGAGTGAAAAATATCAGGAATAATAGCGAGTGGAGGTCCTTGGAGAAATGATTCATTTTGTTTGGAGGTTGAGCGAATGAGATCCGTTCAAGAGAAGCCATAATTTTTTCACAACCATCAGATTTGGAGAAGATGTGTGGGTGTTAACCCTTTAAGTCCTCCAAAATTCACGAATTTGACAATTTTAGGGTGTGTGTTGTGGAGGAGACAAATTTCCCGAAGTTTCGGAGTCCAAAGTTAATCTAGACCATTGGTAGACGAGGGCACGTGTCCATAGATAAACAGTTATCTGGAAGTCCGGCTATCCAATGAACCTGAAGTGTTGTTGTAAGAGTGTGCAAAACTCTCAAAGATTCGAATCTCAGAGCATATCTTGACCGTTGGTGTAAGAGCCACATGTCGAAAGATTGCTAGTGATTCGGGGATTCGACAGTCTGGGAGAATGAAGGCGTAAAGTGTTTTGGCTTGAGAACTCCCAAAGGCCCAAAGGTCGGAGTAGATCTCGATCGTATGTTGAGATGGACACGTGGATCGTAGATCCAACCCTTCGCTAGTTCGACGTTCGAAGGATTTGAAGTGTTGTATCGTGAAGAGATCCGAAGCTATGACCTCGAAGTAATCTTAGGCCATTGATTGAAGGTGGACGTCATCCATCCGATTTTCCAGTTTGGGGTTCGTGCATTCGGAGGTGTTTCACATTCAGACATGGAAAAATCCTGAAGCTCGGAGTCTCGAAATTTTCGTGAACCTTATATCAAGGCGCGTATTGTGAGCCATTGATCCCCACCTCTGTTTGGCTATTTGTGAATTCGACATTCAAGAGGATTTTTGTGTGTTGTAGTTAGAACTCCCAAATCCCGTAGCTCTGAAGTGTCAGAGTTCCTGCTAGTTAAATATCTTAGCCCATGGTTTTGGCTCGAGGTCACGTGGATTTCTCCGCTGACGTGATAAGACCCTTGCACACAGGGAAAAGAGAAAAGTCCTGTGGTATAGTATTTCAAGGGTTCAGCAAGATCCCAAGAGATAATTCAGCTCCCTTAAGTGAACGATCCTAGATCAGAAGGTACCGCGAACCTCGAGAGTGGTGGGGGTTTGCATCAAGTGGTATCAGAGTGAGAATTAAGCTCTGTGTGAAAAGAAGATTTGGAACCATGATGCCAAGAAGACACAGGGAGAGACCTGTAGTCAAAGAAACCATGGAAGAATAAATGAGACAACTTCTTGCAAGGTTGGAAACCATGGAGACAGCACAAAAAAGAGCACCCGAATTTGGTGACGTCGGTGAAACTAAAAATGAAGATGTGGAAGCAGAAGAAGTTGTAGGAGAACAAACAACAAAGGATCGATTGTTGAGATCTGTTGTCAAGATGGGAACGAAATAAAAAATAGAAGTCTCGATACATGAAGGTAATTTAAATGTAGAATATTTTTTTGACTGGATAAGTTCTTTAGACAAGTACTTTGACTATGAGGAAATTGATGATGAGAAGAAGGTAAAGCATGTAGTGACCAGATTGAAGGGACATGCAACTTTATGGTGGGATGAGTTGCAAGCTGACAGAAGGAGGAAAGGTAAGACCAAAATCAAGAGTTGGGATAGAATGGTAGCTGAGCTCAAGGATAAATTCATACCCAAGAATTATCAGTTAAATCTGTTCAAGAAGTTACATAATCTGAGACAAAAAGGTTTTTCGGTGAAAGAGTATACCGAATAATTCTATAAGTTAAACATAAGAGTAGGACACAAGGAGAACGATGAAGAAAAAATTGCTAGGTACATTAATGAATTGAGGTATGAAATCCAGGATGATATTAGCATGATGACAATGAGAACTGTGGAAGATGCTTATCGGGTATTCCTGAAGGCAGAAGAAAAGTTGATAAGGAAGCAGAGTCAAAGGAACAGAGGAAAGAGTTCTAACATAGGAAGAGGAAATGTCAGAGAGAAGTTCCAGAAACCCAGAGGAGAAGCTGGAAAATATAACAGTCAGACAGAAAAAGGAGGAAGTTCTAGAGGAGGACACTATGGAGGAAGAAATTATTTTCCTATAGGTAGAGGAAGAGGCATAGGAGGAGAAGTGAAGTGTTATGCCTGTGGAAAAACAAGGCACATGTCTTGGGAATGACTTGAGAAGAAGCATGTAGGAGGAAAAGAAGCTCACATTTCTAAGGAGCATAAGAAGAATGTGGAAACAAAGATAAAGGAAAAAGTAGTGGAAGAAGGAAGATCACTCATGATGAGGAAATCTCTCATAAAGCCAGAGAAATAGGTACGAGAACCAATCCAGAGGAACAGTTTGTTCAGAACTACTTGCAAGACCAGAGATAGGGTATGCAAGGTAATCATAGACAGTGGGAGAACTGATAACTTGGTATCCATAGAAATGGTGGAAAAGCTGAAGTTGGAGACGTCTGCACATCTGAATCTGTACAAGGTGTCATGGTTGTAGAAAGGACATCAAATCATGGTAAGTCGACAATGCAAATTTGAGTTTAAAATAGGTGGTTATAGAGATGAAGTTTTATGTGATGTCATACCTATGGATGTTTATCATGTTTTGTTGGGAACACCGTGACAATATGATAAGAATGTCATACATGATGGGAGGAAGAATACTTATACCCTTGAGAAGAATGGGTGTAAGCATATGTTGTTTCCAATAGAAGATAAAGGAGTCAAAGAGGAAGCTAGTCCTAGTATACTTTTCATGAGTGGAAAAGAACTCTTAAAAGAAGTTAAGAAAGACCAGAAAATACAGTTTGCTATGGTAGGTAAGCCGAGAGTTATTATCACAAGCACTTCTATGGATAATTTTCCTGTAGAAGTTCAGGAGTTATTGGATGAGTTTGTTGACATTGTGGTGGATGAGTTACCTCACACTTTACCTTGGGTCAGGAGTATCAATCACCATATTGACCTTATTCTGGGAGAAATTTTTCCGAACAAAGAAGCATACAAACTAACCCCTCAAGAGAATGAAGAGGTCAAGGAGCAAGTCCAAGAGTTGTTGGATAAAGGTTTGATCAGGGAAAGTTTGATCCCGTGTGCAGTAACAATTGTGTTGAGTCCGAAGAAGGATGGAGGTTGGAGAATGTGCACAGATTCTAGAGCCATCAACAAGATAACCATGAGGTATAGATTTTCTTTACCCATAATGGATGATTTAATGGATTGCTTGAGTGGAGCTAGTTATTTTTCCAAAATAGACTTGAAGAATGGTTATCATCAGATAAGGATGGGAGAGGGAGATGAATGGAAAACAACATTCAAAACAAATAAAGGATTGTATGAGTGGCTTGTTATGCTGTTTGGATTTACAAATGCACCAAGTACGTTTATGAGGTTGATGAATGAAGTGCTCAAATATTTTATTGGTAAGTTTGTGATTGTTTATTTAGATGATATTATAGTTTTCAGTAAGGCTGAAAATGAGCATTTAAGACATTTGAAAATGGTGTTGAGAAGGTTACAACATGAGAAGTTGTTGGTGAATTTGAAGAAATGTTCTTTTATGAAAACATAACTTGTGTATTTGGGGTTCATAATCTCTTCAAACGAATTGAAGATGGATCCAGAGAATGTGAGGGCAATAAGATAATGACCTTCTCCAAGAAGTGTGTTTGAAGTAAGGAGTTTTCATGGGTTGGCGAGTTTTTACAGGAAATTCATCAGGAATTTCAACAGTATTTGTGCACTCATACTAGACACCATAAATAAGGAACATGGATCTTTTAATTAGACAAAAGAAGATGAGAAAGGATTTAGAGTGTTGAAAGAAAAGATAATAGAACAACCTGTTTTAGTTTTGTTATCCCGTTGCTTATTTCAGTGAGAAGTTGAATGGTGTTAAGAAGAAGTATTCAACATTGGACAAATAATTTTATTTTGTAATTCAAGCTTTGAAAAAGTAGAGGCATTATCTTATCCCGAAGAGGTTTGTTTTGTATACTGGCAACTAGGTTTTGTAGTTTATAACCAGATTATAGAAATTGAACCAGAGACATGTCAAATGGGTAGAATTTATGCAGAATTTTACTTTTGTTATTAAGCATATTAATGGAAGCGCTAACAAAGTCACAGATGCTTTGAACAAGATATATTTGATCTTGCAGGAATTCCAAGTGGAGACTTTGGGATTTGAACACCTCAAGAAGATGTATCAAGAAGACCCGAATTTCAAGGAAGCTTATGAAGCATGTGAGAACCCTTTGCTAAGAGACAAAAAACAATGGATGAAATATCTGATCCAAGACAAACGGTTATTCAAGGGAAGTCGGTTGTGTATCCCGAAATGCTCAATGAGGGACAATTTGTTAAAGGAGAAACATAGTGGAGGATTGGTTGGACATTTTGGTCATGATAAAACGTATGCCCAATTGAGTTATTCATACTATTGGCTGAAGGAAAGAAACAAAGCACTAAATTGTATCAACCATTGCATATTCCAGACAGTTCGTGGGATGCTATAAGTATGGATTTTGTTCTGGGATTGCCAAGAACCCATAGCGAGAGTGATTCAAGCTTTGTGGTGGTTGACAAATTTTCGAAGATGACACATTTAATACCGTGTCACAAAACCAATGATGCTACTCACATAGAAAATTTGTTTTTCAAGGAGATTGTGAGAATGCATGGGTTTCCTAGGAGTATAGTCTCCGACATAGATACTAAATTTGTGGGACACTTTTGGAGGACCTTGTGGAAGAAGCCGGGGATAAGTTTGTCTTTCAGTTCAACATATCATCCTTGGACAAATAGACAGACTGATGTAGTGAATCAAATTTTAGGGAATCTGTTAAGGAGTTTGGTCACTGAACATAACAGTCAGTGGGATCAAATTTTTCCCCAAGCAGAGTTTTCCTATAATGACTCATCGAATAGGAGTACTGGTAAGATTCCATTCCAGATAGGATATGGGGATGCATCCAAGAGGAATTTCAAAATTGAGAGATTTGGGACAAGATGAATTCCTAAGTGCATGAGCAGAGGACTTTGTTGTAGAAATGCATAAGTTTCATGATCAGATCAAAGGACATCGACAGAATAACAACCATAAATATAAGAACATAGTAGGCCAGAGGAGAGAGAGGTGAATTTTGAAATTGGAGATCAAGTCTTAGCACACGTGAGGAAGGAAAGATTTCCGAAGGGGAAATATAACAAGATGAAGTTGAAGAAGGAACTTGTAAGATCCTCAGAAAATTCTCTACAAATGCTTATGAGATTGAACTGCCAAAGGAAATTGGAATATCGCCAATATTCAATGTAGTAGACTTATGCCCTTACATGATGGATGATATAGAAGGGACAACTGATCGAGAGGAGATTCAATGGAAGCGACATATGCCCATAGCAGAGAAGCCACAAATAGAGAAGATTTTGACCAGAGGATTGCTAAAAAGACCAAGAGAAAAGTTTATTATGAGTATCTGGTTAAGTGGAAAGATCAACCAACAGAAGATGCCAGTTGGATAACTGAAAATGAGATCTAGAAACATCGAAAGAAAGTGGAGGAGCTCATGGAAAGAAGTCCATGAATCTTTTTGTCCAGAGGAGTATGATGTAGGAGCATCGCCATCAACATTCAAAGAGGCCAAGTGGAGAACAAATCAACATCCATCGTGCGCATTCAAATTAGTTTTGGATTCCAAGGAGAGTGCATCACTTTAATGTTTTGAAAATATTGTAATTAAAGGCCCATAAGATTTTGAGGCATGAGCCATTGTAAACAATCTAGGAGATTGTAATTTCTTTAATGTCCAAAAGATTGTACAGATTTGGAGCATCGACTCATATCTATATTGTAAATGTTCATTTATTCGTAATAATCTTAGTGGTAGAATGCTTTAATTATGATGTGAAAGCACTAGAGTAGTCAAAAGGAAGGCTCGGGAAGTCCCTCCATGTATAAATGTATGCCCAAAAGAGGTTTCTGAAGATTATTGTATTTGCTGTTGAAATCATTGTGATTACTTTGGAGAAAGAGAGACGCTGAGAGATGTGAGAACTCTTGTAAATGTTTCCCTGAAGGAATATAATAGAGGAGATTTACTTCACATGTATGAGTTTGCTTATCTCTGAGTTATTTGGGTAATGTTATGTTATCTATTTTTTTGTGTTTATATGCATGTGTTTGTATTTCATGGTTGAATGAATGAACCTTTGATGTTCTATAAGTTTCAATTGTTTCTTTTCTGAAATCCTCGTGCAAGGAGTGTACAATGGCCACACAAAGAGTGTGAAGGCAGAGTCGTTTACATACTTGATAGCTGAGGAGAGATAGAGCAAATTCCGTAGAGCATGCGTAGGAGATTTTTTTTAAGTTTCAAGCTCGGGAGAGGTAGCGCAAGGTGTGTGCCAAGGCTTGAATCACTTAGAGGCACAAATCTCAGGAAGAATAACGAGTGAAGGTCCTTGGAGAAATGATTCATTTTGTTTGGAGGTTGAGCGAATGAGATCCGTTTGGGAGAAGCCAGAGGTTTTTCACAATCTTCAGATCTGGAGAAGGTGCACAGGTGTTAACCCTTTAAGTCCTTCCGACTTCGTGAATTCGACAGTTTTAGGGTGTGTATTGTGAAGGAGAAAAATTTCCCGAAGTCCTAAAGTCCGAAGTTAATTTGGACCGTTGGTAGATGGGGGACACATGTCCGCAAATAAACAGTTATCCGGAAGTCCGACTATTTGGTGAACCTGAAGTGTTGTTGCAAGAGTGTGCAAAACTCTCGAAGCTCTGAATCTCGGAGAAAATCCTGACCTTTGGTGTTAGGGCCATGTGTCGGCAAGTTGCTAGTGATTCAGGAATTCAACAGTCCGGGAGAACGGAGGTGTAAAATGTTTTGGCTCAAGAACTCCCAAAGGCCGGAGTAGATCTCGACCGCTTGATGAGAGGGACACGTGGATCGTAGATCTAGCCCTTCGCCAGTTCGACGTTCAGAGGATTTTGAAGTGCTGTATCGTGAAGAGCTTTGAAGCCCGGAGCCCGGAGTAATCTTAGGTCGTCGATTGAAGTTGGATGTTAGCCGTCCGATTTGCCAGTTCGGAGTTTGCGCATTTAGAGGTGTTGCACATTTAGACAGAGAAAATCCCGAAGCCTGAAGTCCCGAAATTTTTGTGAACCGTAGATCAAGGCGCGTATTGTGAGTCGTTGATCCCCACCTTTGTTTGGCTATTCACGGATTCGACATCCAGGAGGATTGTTGTGTGTTGTAGTTAGAACTCGTAAAGCCTGGAGCTACGAAGTGCCAGAGTTCCTGTTGGTTAAAGAGCTTAGCCCAAGGTCACGTGGTTTTCTCCACTGACGTGATAAGACCCTTACGCACGCAAATTTGAGTGCAAGGAAAAGAGAAAAGGCTTGTGGTAGAATATTTCGAGGGTTCAACAAGAGCCCAAGAGCTAATTCAGCTCACTTAAGTGAACAATCCTAGACCGGGAGGTCACGTGAACCCCAAGAGTGGTGAGGGTTTGCATCAATAAAATAACAAACTTCTTTCTCATATAGCTCTTTCTGTGCACAATATTGGGTTTGTAAATCTACTTGTGGATTCCAGACACTATCATACAAAATGATCACATCTGCCATGGCAAGAATAATACTAAGGCCTCCAGTTACGTTTCTCTCCCTTGATTGAAAGGATCTATCGAAGCATCATAATCCTCTCCTGAAGCATTCCTGTCACTTCGACAACACCGATATCCACGGAACATACAATAATCCTCCAGAATGTCCAACAGTCTCGTCGTATGTGAAAAATAAGTGCAATCACGGTCCTTCAGCTTTGGAAGCCACTTATCCAAAAGAACCATTTTGCATGCATTGGTGATTAGATGATCCCCACTAATGTATGGTGGGCCTGGCTAAGCACCCTGAAATAGACACAAATGGTTGCAATACTTCCGCCTGAGACGTGAAATTCCAGGCCTGGTCTCAAGTCCTCCGGGTGATCGGCACTATCCTTCACATGGTCGCCAGTTTGCATCGGCGTTCTTACTATCATTCATGTCGGTCGACACCAGAGTTATTCCTCGAAACTTCACCGGTTTCACCGGCGCACTTTCTTTTATGCTTGCGGGTGTCTCCGGTCGAGTTGCTCTTATGTTCATCAGTGTATAACCAGTTGAGTTGCTTCCTTCATCGCCGGTTTAGTACCGGAAGTCTCTTCCTTCATCGTCGGTTTAGTACCGGACGAGTTTCTGCTTAAGTCCTCGATCAACTGTACATGTTGTTTAAGTTCTACTGATTGCATCCTCGGACAATAAAAAAAAATGGGCGAAAACATTGTCTCCGTGGCAAATGGACGGGTTTCATGGGCTATAGATGCTAATCTGACGTCCTGACAACATCATCAACCAACTCTGTATTGGCATTTACAGTAGTGATACCGTTCCCTCCAATATCTGACGATTTTTCTTTCCTTTTATTTCGTGAACATGACGAGATTTTTGCAACGTTGTCGGGTGCTCGGACTAATCCATTTCGCCGTAGGCTAAACGTTCACGGGTTCGTCGGAGCTCTTTCTCACATCGCTGTGGTATCATCAGAGCTTTTTTCTCAATTGCTTCGGTGAGACCGGAGCTTTTCCTCTTAACTGCTCCGGTGAGACCGGAGCTCTTCCTCTTAACTGCTTAGCTGCTCCAGTGAGATCGACCTTGTTCCTTTCATTGCCGTGGGCGCCATCTCCATGATGTTGTCGGGTCTACCGAAAAAGTTGCTTGTAAGTTCTCCCGTTGAGTATTTTGCACCCATATTCATTCCATCTTGGTGACGTGAGCTTTTTTTTTTAAACGAAAAAAACAGTTTCACTGTTATTCTATTAGAATCAAATGAAACTTTCTGTTACATATGGATCTTGAAAGTGTCCATCAAAAAAAATCTGTAGTATTTTCTTCCTTCCACATTTTTACTACATTACATTGTAGTAAAGATATAAAAAGACATCTAGTGTCATATACAAATTTTTTCAAAAAAGGTAATCTGTAAAATGTAAAAATTTTCTGTACTAACAACAGATCCATAAAAAATTTCTTCATAAAATAGCCAGCCATAATTGCCTTTGAGTGCCTTTTCGGAGAGGTTGTCTGCTACTTTGTTGAATTGTCTATGTACATGCATAAAGTTGATAGATTCAAATCCATTCTTTAAGCTTCTGATCTTGTCTTTCCATTTGTTGAGATAAATTAGATTGAGGTTGGATTTAGAATTAATCCAATTGATAGTGACCTTGGAATCTCCCGCAACCATCAATTTTTTTTATGGAAAAGTAAGAAGAGAGTAATAGTAGTCTCCAAAGGCCCAAGAGCTCAACTTTCATATTATTTCCAAAGCCTCCAACAAAATGAGCTTTGACTATGTGTTTTGTAGAGAATTTTAGATATATTCCAATTCCACATATATTATCATCAACTGCTCCATCAAAAAAATCAATTGGGTTATCATCAAAATACACTGGATTTAGGATAAAAGTCAATCTATCTTCTTCCTCATTGACTGAGTATTCTTTGAAAGAAAGGATAATTTTGGTGACTATCATAGGATCCATTCTATTCCAGTTCTCAAACAGTATTTTGTTTCTAAATTTCCGAATCCACAAAAAGATGTGCAGTAGTTTCTTCATTCCTTAAACAAAGATTGCAAACCAAGGGGCCTATACCTCCTCTTTTTTTGTAATTCACTCCAGTGATGATGCAATCCGTTAAGCACAACCACATAAGGCATATCAATTTGATTGGGATATTCAAATCCCAGATAGCTTTGTAGATAGCTTTGTACCACCATTTTCTCTCTTCCAAATTGTTTAAATATAAAATGGACTGATAAGCTAGTTTTGTAGTGACTGAACATGTCGATCTATTCCAAGACCAGATAAGCTTATCATTTGCATTTTTGAGGAGGATGTCGCTGCTATTTAAAATACAAACAAAGTTATCCCATTCAGTTTTGATTTCATCTGAAATTCCAATTTGATTAGACTTCAACCAATTTTGAAAAGATCCAGAAACAATAGGGGCAGTTGCTTGTGGTATAGTGTAAATGTTTGAATTGTTTAAAACCTGGATTAGAGGATTTGAAAGTTTGAAGTTGGAGCTGCAACCAATAAAAGGATCGCGACCTAAGACAACACGATTACCTGAACCGATCTCCCATGCAAGCCATCTTTTGATGATCGGGAGAGAGTACATAAAGTTTTTCCAAATGATAGAAATGCCTTGTGTTTTGTAATCATCTCTTCACAGCCAGGAAATAATATCAATACTCTTTAGATATTTTTTGCAGAGGACTGAATTCTAAAGACCTGAACCAAATAAACCTCTCCAACATGATTTTGCAGCCAGTGATTGTGCAAACCAAGTGATATGTTTTATGCTCCAACCTCCGTAGATTTTTGGTCTGGCAATATTTTTCCATTTTGTGAGATGATAACCAGATCCTTTCTTCCCCCCTTCCATATGACATTTGAGAGAAATAGTTGGATTCAGTGGAACACAAATGAGGGGAGTTTACAAGACTGAGTCAATAAACTGGAATGCTCTGAAGAACATAATTGGATAAGGTAAGTCTGCCTCAGAGAGAAAGCCATCGGAAGGTCCAATTCCTAATCCTCTTTTCAATCTTCTTGAGTAACCAAAACCAATCATTCACTCTATAATTGTTTGGTTTAAGGAAAAAAAAAAGATATTTCATACCTTGATCAAGGCTCTCAATCTAAATTTTAAAAGCTGTAGACAAACTGTGTTTAAGGTTCTGGTCGATGTTTTGAACAAGAAAAACTGATTTGTGACAATTTACAACCATCCCCGAGGCAGAACAAAACTTGGAAATGATAGATTTAAGAGTCAACCAATACTCAAGTTTCCCATCTCCAAGTATGAGTACATCATCCACGAAAAAAAGATGTGAGATGAATATACTAACAACAACTTTAAGTCCTTGGAACATTCCGGAATCCACAACTTGAATCAACAGTCTACTTAAAACTTCAACAACTATTAGGAAGAGTAAATGAGACAGTGGGCAACCTTGTCATAGTCCCCGATGGCATTTAAAGAAATCAGTTGGAACACCGTTGAATAACACAACCGTGTTAACTGAGGTGATACAACTCATAATCCACTGTGAAACACACCAATTTAAGCCAATCTGATCAAGAAGTAATATGAGGAATTGCCAGCTAACATTGTCATATGCCTTCTTTAAATCAAGCTTTAGTATAACATAAATTTGCTTCTTCGTCTTTGTAGTATGTAGACACTCTTGTGTAATACCAACAACATAAAAAACCAATCTATCCTTAAGAAATCCGAATTGTTCATTGGAGATGCAAAAGGCTAATTTATCTTTGATCCGAGAAGCGATGATTTTTTAGATAACTTTGTAGGCAAAATTGCACAATGCAATGGGCCTAAAATCATTAAAATTGACTGGTTTACTGATTTTTGGAATGAGAGAATAAAAATTTTCATATAGTGCCCCTGGGATATATCCCATGCTTCGTGATTCCTCCACTGCATTGAGTAAAATCCACGCCCATGATATCAAAAAAGGTATGAAAAAGTTCATGTGTCCAACCATCTGGTCCAGAACTTTTCTCTTTGGGCATTTTATTGATATTTTCTTGTAATTCTACAATCGAAACAAGTTTTCTGATCTCCTCATTATCATCATCATTAAATAAGCGAGGGACATTATTTAGTACTTCAAGCTGTAGTTCAATGTTTTTAGTATCAAAATCACCGTACTGTGCTTTGAAATGATTGAAAGCCATCTCTTTTAACTCGATATCAGTAGATATCATATTTCCCTCCTCATCTGAAAGGTCCCAAATTGAGTTGTGACTGCATCTCTAAGACACATATTTGTGATTTTTTTTTGTATTTTTGTCTCCTTTCTCGATCCAGATAGCTCAACTCCTGAGTCTCTAAGTGGATTCTTCAATAGAGAGGATAAAATTCTTCCTTTGGGAGAGAGACTTTCGTAATTCCAAATCTTCTTGCTCAAAAATTTGAGAAGGGCACTTGTCAAAGAGATCATACATCTATTGATCAATGGAGATTAATTCTACATTTAGTTGTTTCTTCTTAATGGTATGCCATTTAATAACAAAACTCTTCAAATGTTTGAGTTTGTCGCAAAGAAGTAGAATTGAAGATATGTTAGTCCAGCTTTGCATCTCATCCCAGGTGGATCGAACTAAAGTAGTGAAGTCCGGGTCAAATATCCACGAGCTGTTAAATTTGAAGGGGGCGCAGTAGTGCAGGAAGACCCATCAAATTGTAAGCAAATTGGATTGTGATATGAGATAGTTGAAGAAACAACCCAACTATGAAAATCATGATGTTTATCAAGTAGCTTGGAGTCTAAGAGGAAAAAATCCAATCTTTTAGAAATACCTGTAAAACTAGATCTACCATTCCGCCAGGTTGGAGACATGAAAGATGGTTGGAAGTCTACTAAACCTGAGCTATGAAGGATATTTGAGAAGAAATTGGTTAGAGGGTCAATCCGAGCTAGGATCCCCCACACTTCTCTGGAAGATAAGGTGAATTTTAGGTCGCCACCGATAATAAGATTTTATCGACACAATAATCTAGAATCAGAGAATTGTTGCCAAAAAGGCTCTCTGTCTTTGTACGAAGCATAACAATTAAAAAGTTTAACAATATATTTTGAGTGCTTTAATCTACCTTCCAAGAATATACCTAGAACTATTCCAAAATAACAAAACTCAGCATAAGCTGGGTTCCAACCAGAAATGAGTCCCCCAAAGCGACTAAGTGAATCTAGAGCAATTGCATTCTAGTGTGGCAGACATTGAAAAAATATGTCAGGTTTGACCTGTTGTAGTAATATCTTTAGGGAGGTGAGTTTAGTGGGGCTCCCAAACCCATAGAGATTTAGAGAAAAAATAATCATTAAGAAACACCATGAAACGACTGGCTTGCTCTAAGGGTCGAGGAGGTGGAACAAGTGTGGTCTAATAAAATGGAGGGGGGGAGGGAAGTGGGATATTCGGTGTTATAAAAAATCGATAGTCCACCTTCTATAGATCCAGAAGGATTTTTAGGGGATCAAAGGTGGGATTTTCGAATAGTCACATTAGAATGGTCGTGAGGGAGGGGTGTAGTTGAATTGGTAATAGTGAGAGGGAAAGGGGATAAGGGAGCGATTGAAAGAGTTGATGGAGGCTTAGAAAAAGTGGCAGAGGAGAGGTTAGCTGGAAGGTTTGTAGTAGGGGAGAGGATTTTAAGGGGGGGAGCTTCAAAAGGTGAGGAAGGAGGAGAAAAGTATGTGATAGGATCACAAGAGGGGATGTGATCAGGGCGAGTGTGTTCAACGCGAGGAAGAAGAGTCTGAGAGCAATCCACTTGGTTAGGGGACTTTGCAGGGACCAGAGAAAGGGGAGATGAGTCATGGCGAACAAGTTCTGCATTGTGAAAATCAAGGAGAACAACCAAAACATCCAATCTATTTAAATGGAGTTTCCAGAAATGGTCAAAGATCTCTAAGACCCAAAGTTCATTATTTTTTAAATAGATTAATTCTTCTGCAAAGACTTTATGGAAGAAATTGGGAAAAAAACCTACATCTTACCGAGGAAGGAGTCACGATCCAAAGCCTGGGGGGAAGTTTTATCATTCTGATCCACCGTTGTCCAGGGAGTCACAAAGTTATCCAATGTACACGAGGTCTTGACATGACCTGTCTTCCAGCAAAGGTGGCAATGAAAAGGCTCCCTCCAAAAATCAAGGGGTTGATAGAATGAGTAGTCCCCTAAATTGAAAACGATGGAATCAGGGAGACCACATTCGAGGTTCAATTCGACCAAAACCCACACTACCTGTTTGTTGACCCAGCAAAGAGAGCGTTCGTAAAAAAAAAAAAAAACTTCCCAACCGAGTTTGCAACCACTTCGAAGACAGGTTTGGACCAAAGTTCAATCAAAAAATCTAGTAAGAGCATCCACAAGAATCTTTTGCTAAAAGATTCAGAAAAAGGCCTGAAACTGGGAGCCTATCTCTTAAGAATGAGGACTCCCCTGTTTAGGATCCACGGGGAGCTTAAAATCTTCAGTAAATCTTCTTCTGACAGGAAATGAAAAATAAACCAGTGATTGGAAAGAAAACTGACCCTCGGACAATATCCAAGCACTGGTTTCCAAAAGTCTTGTAACTAGACTGATAAACGTGCTTTAGGCATATTAGCATAGAAAAACTTACCGACAAGAGCCCTCTTGGAAAGGTTGGAAAATCGATCCATGGCAATGTCTTTGCCAAGAGTACAACTGGAGAGAGACTGTCTGACCTTCCACCACTTTTGTTTTCGGTTAGCGCGGGCTTTGGATCCAAAGGATATTTTATGTCCAACACCACCATGGAAATTCAAAGAGCAGAGGGCACGAACAATGGTAACAAGGTCAAGGGAATAAAAAGTTAAGGGAGTTGTAGAAACAAAATGTGTTAGAGATCTCAGACAGGAGAGTAAAGAGGGAGTGTCCCGAGGTTCTGGTCATTTGGAGTCACTCAAGGCTGTCGGTCGAGCATTTGATCATGGGCAGGTGGCTTCCCAACACAAGATGTAGTCCGATCTGAGGTCTGATCCAAAGCCAGCTGTGGGGGGGATTGCAAAGGAGGGAACGCCAAGAGATGGTCTGGCAGGGGATGGCACATACACTCGTACAATATCTTGTATGTGTCATCTGTCAAGAAAAGGTTATCATTTTCCCAGAGAGCTTCATCGTCATCCCACGTCAAGTCTACACTGACAACCATAAAGGGTTGAAAAGACCAGTGAAGAGAAGATCCACGTCTGCAGGGTACCACGAAGAGACCAACTGTAGCTAGTGGAGACTATAGGAGGAGCCATGTCTGAAGGGAGCCATGAAGAGATGGGGTGTGGGTGGAAATAAGTTTAGGATACACTATCACCATGATGCAGATCCACGTCTACAGGGTTCCATGAAGAGTCCGACTGTAGCTAGCAGAAAGTGTCCTCTCGGGGACGTGAGCTTGTTCTAATGAAATACTTGAAACTTGATTAAACCCTCTCCTTTTTTCATTATTATTGATTTTGTTTGAATGCAATTTAAATTTAAATAATTTAAATTAAATAAATAATTATTTAAATTTAAAATATTGAACTCTAAACTTATATGCTTAAAACACATATTTTACCAAAGCAATTTTGCACGGTGGTTAGAAACCAAGAAGGAATACTTGTGCTAATGCCATTGGAGGGGAGTTCAAAGACACATTACTTTCTCACACGACATTTGATTGGTGTGTCGCTTGTTGGGTCATGAAGATAGCGGGGAGGTGCTTCCGATGAGCCGATTGACCATGCCATTCAAACATTTCGCCGATGTCATGGCTGACGAGGTTGTTTTGGGAGAGAACTCCCTGGTGATCATTTTGGCACTTCCGGGCCTTGGATGTTGATTCCATCAGTTGCGTTGGAATCGTAATCGTGTAATTCATACATTCAACCTATTTGGTGATGAAAAACACACTTTGATGGATGCCAAAAAAATGTGCTCAAAGGTGTTTTTTAATGAAAGTTTGAGTCTCGTTCTATTTGTTTATTTGCCAGAATTGAGTTTCGTTAGTTCGCATGTCATCTATGTTGTATAGGATCTTGGTTCATCTATTGAAGAAGGAGTAACATGTCAGTTGTAGAGAAAAATGAATCTGATAAAACAACCAATTGACATTTGGAGCATTTGACACCGTTTGTGAGATGGGAGGACCAATTTTCTTTTAAGATGCATTTCAGAGCCAACACTATTGGATTACTGAGAGGGGGGGGGGGTG
>JASDQU010437375.1:53392-70796 GCA_032191745.1 Picea mariana | reverse complement strand
TTGGTCATGAAATTTTCCATACTAATTTAAGCTATACTATTGTTTGTTGAGTTTTTATGCAAGTTAATTCATTACATTGGTGTTGAAGTTGACATGGTTAGATATGGGAGATCACCCAACTATGCGAATAAACTTTGTGGAAAATGAAAGTGAGTGTTGGGAAAGTGAAGTAGAATATAAAACCTACAAATAAAGAGCTCATCCTTAAATGGACCATCAATTAGGAGTTTTTGGGAACTTACCAATATTTGAGGAAGTGCATAAGACCATTTTTAGATGTGGAATCACTACTTGATTCTATGATATCTAGTGGTAAGAGTTTACATTGGGGTAAGAGACAACATAAAGGATTTGAAGAATTGAGGTGGGAGATTGTTGAATCCACGGTCTTACAACTACCAAATTCTCAGAATCCATTTAAACTATAAATCTATATTCTAGTGGGTATGTTATGGTCGAAATGTTAATTCCATGTGGTAGATCAATCTACTACATTTTATAGTTATTCCATGGATGTTAGCGACCTAACATCCCTAACCCCTCACATAGGAAGAGTAATATATTTTACATGTAATAAAGTTCGAAAGTAGTTAATAAGGCCTATTTAATAATGTGAACAAGTCTAATGTAAGAAGACTTAATAGAAGCTCCCACTTCTAGAAAGATACTCCTCTAGAATGTTATTTAGAAGATAGAATTAGCATAAATAGGAGTAGAAGGCATGAGAAAGTTTTGTCTTGAGAATTATTGTAATAGATATATTCTTTGTTTGAGGTTTCACCCTTAAAGAGGCAAGTGAACTTGGATTTATATCAATAAAGGTATCATTGTTGGTGTTTTGTTTCTCTATATTTTGTTTTCCACTGATATTTGTTGCAATATTTATGTTTCTTCTTATTATAATACATTTGTTACCTTACAAGTGGTATCATAGAACTTTCCTCTACAAAAATTATGGGAATTTGTTTTTCATGATAGAGATGTGTTTTGTCGATGTCTTTAAAAAACAAAGATCTATCATTATGTAGGTAAAATTGCAGTTGGGAAAGACTACATGTAGGAAATACATATGGTTTCATGAGGTTACTCAAAACAAATGTTTCACATTGTTCAAAACAGATGCAGGGGCATCAAAGGGAATTCATGATTCTGACCCTAAGAGGGTCAAACCATTTACTAAAGGGGGTTGGTTCCCTTACTTTTCTATTTCATTTTAATAAGTAGGTTGAGATACCTCTAGAAGACACATAGATTGAGTTAGATTGTAATTGGTTGTGATAAGTGTGATTCTCTTCCTGATTCTTAGAATAAATTGAGTGATTTTGGGGTTTTGTTGTAATAATTCAGGATTATCTAGTTAGAGCTACCCGAGGATACTAAATCCTATATAAATGTTATCTGTAAGTGTAGCATAGGTTAGAGAGAGGTTGGAGAGCATGCGATTGTGTATGGTAAACCTAGAGAACTTTAGGGCTGTCTCATATCGAGTTCTAGAAATGAATGAATAGAATCAAGGTTGAATTTATCTATGGTGGATGCATGCCTCAATGTTTATCAGAGAAATTCTAGTGTGAAATGATGTTTAGTTATTTCTCCAAAAATGAATCAATTTCTTGATCGAATAGATTCTTTGATATTATGAAAATTTGCAGTGGAACTTGCATTCTATAGGATCCTCCATATATGACCATCAGATCTAGAGTGGAAGCATTGAAATGGTTGGATATTTCTCTACAAGAAGCTAGTAAGAGATCACAATAAATCGTCGATCATTGATCATATTTAGATCAACAATCCTCATTCTTTGTTGATTGAGTGGGGAGATTGAGTTTACACCATCGGATCATGACTGGCTCTAAGAATATATGATGGGGAACCTTTTCACATTTTGGAGTTGCCAGAGTGTTAATAGGAAAACCAAATGCGAAATTATCTGAAGCATTGATCAATTGAGCGACATGTCATTCCTGGGTGAATTCAAGTTTCATTGAGTATGTTGAAAATGCACTTTTATCATTTGTGAAAGGATAGGCCCTAAGTCATATCCCAAGGTCACACAGGTAAAATATATAGCCTTCGGGGCCTTATTCTCAAAAGGAATTTTGTGCCTTTTTAATTAGATCTTGAACTTAGCCTCGGTCCTGTCGAACTCTAAATTCAAAAAGAATATATTATTAATAAAATGAGAACTTTAGTTTCCATTCTGATCCTGTAGAAGAAACAAGGAAAAGATACAAATATTTAAAGTAAAATCGGGAGAGAGAATTGAGTTAGTCTTGAGTCAACTTAGTACTTGTAGTGAGACAACAATACAAGGGAAGGTTAATTATTGGAAATTGGTTCAACCAGGATATCAAGTGGTATTTGAGCCTCTTGAGTATTGTCTTTAGTAGTTGTGCCTTCTAGGAGAAAAGGTATGCCAATGAATGTTCTTATTATAGAGTTTCATAATGAAATAAGGAGACTTTAGGCGAGGAGGGAAGCCATGGAAGCAACTCAAAGGAGAGAACCTGGCATGGGATATGTCGGTGAGGCTGAAGAAACAAGATCTAGTGAAGGAGGAGAAGCCCCAAGAGGTGAAACAATTGAGGAGTAGTTGTTAAGAATAGTTACAAAGGTAGGAGCCAGACCTAAAATGGAAGTTCCAATGTATGAGGGGAACTTTAATGTTGAGGAATTTCTTGATTGGATCAATGCAATGGAAAAGTATTTTTGTTATGGGGAGATATATGAAGAGAAGAGAGTTAAACATGCTATAACTAGGCTGAAAGGACATGCAACCTTATGGTGAGATGAGTTACATGATGACAAAAGAAGGAAAGGAAAAGATAATATTAATATCTTGGATAGAATGGTAGACAAGTTTAAGGCGAAATTCATGCCAAAGGACTATCAGCTTAATCTATTTAGGAAATTACAGAATTCGAGACAAAAATGTATGTCAGTGAAGGAGTACACTGAAGGAGTATAGTGAAGATTTATAGAGACTAAAAATTAGACAAGGTCTTGTAGAAGATGATGCTGAGAAAAATTCCAGGTATACTAATGGAATAACGTATGAAATCTAGGATGAAATCAGTCTACTAACTTTTAGGACTTTGGAATATGCTTATTGAGCAACCTTGAAATTAAAACAGAAATTGGCTAGGAAATAGAGTCAAAGAACCAAAGGAAGAAGCAAATCCATAGGAAAAGGATCATCCATAGGGAGATTTTAGAATACAAAAGAAGAAGCAAACAACTCTAGTATCTAATAACCAAGAGAAGGAGAATCTAGGGAAAGATAATTATTCTCAAGAGGTAGAGGCATAGGTATAGAGATAAGGTGCTATACCTGTGGAAAGAAAGAGAACATGTCTTGAGATTTCCCTGAAAATAAATCAAAAAACCCCATAGGATCTCACACTGCAGAAGATCAAGAAAATATAGTAGAACCAATAGTGAAAGAGGAGACTCCTAAGATTGGAGAAACACTCATGCTGAAGAGGGTTTTGATCAAATTAAAAAAGGAAATCCATGAACCATCGTAGAGGAAGAATTTGTTCAGAACCACATGCAAATCAAGAGGAAAGGTATGCAAAGTGGTCATTGACAATGGCACTAGAGATAATTTTTTTTCTACCTAAATGGTGTAGAAACTAGGACTACAAAAAGTGGAAGATCCTACTGCATACAAAGTTTCTTGGTTACATAAGGGGTATCAAATTATGGTAAGGGAAAAGTGAAAACTAAAAATTCAAATTGGTTGTTATAAGCATGAAATTTTGTGTGATGTTATCCCAATGGATGTTTGTCATATTTTTTTCAGGAGACCATGGAAATATGATAGGAAAGCAATTCACGATGGAAGAAAGAATACATACACCCTTGAGAAGAATGGGCACAAACATGTGCTGCTACAAGTGAAGTATGAAGGAACTAAGGAGACAGTTAGTCAAAGTGCACTACTCATGAGTGGGAAGGAACATTTTCAAGAGTTCAAGAAGGAAGAATAAATGTAGTTTGTTGTTGTTGGTAAGATGAGAGTAATTCTCACCAACACCATTATAAATGATTTATCTATTGAAGTTCATGCATTGTTACATGAATTTTCTGATAGAGTAGTTGATGAATTTCCCGAGACTTTGCCAACTATTAGAAGCATTAGTCATCGTATTCATCTAATTCGAGGATCTATTTTTCCAAACAAAGATGAATATAGGTTAACACCAAGAGAAAATGAAGAAATCAGAAAGAAGTCCAGGAGATGTTGGACAAAGGTTTGGTCAAGGAGAGTTTAAGTCCCTATGCAGTACCTACTATGTTAAGTCCAAAGAATGATGGCGGTCGGAGGATGTGTACAGACTCAAGAGAAATCAACAAGATAACAATCGGGTAAATATTTCCCTTGCCTAGAATGGATGATTTAATGGATTGTTTAAGTGGAGAAAATCATTTTTCTAAGATAGACTTGAAGAGTGGTTATCATCAGATAAGGATGAGAGAAGGAGATGAATGGAAGGCAACTTTCAAAACAAATGAGGGACTATATGAATGGATTTTCATGCATTTTGGATTCAAAAATACTCCCATCACATTCATGAGGTTAATGAATGAAGTGATCAAGGATTTTATTGCAAAATTTTTAATTTTTTATTTATATGACATCCTTGTTTGCAAAAGAGCTAAAGAGGAACATTTGATATGTTTGAAGTTGGTGTTGAAGAGGATGCAGTAGGATTTTTTTTTAATAAATATGAAGAAGTGTTACTTCATGAAGAAATAACTGGTTTACTTGGGATTTGTGATTTCTCAAGAGAGATTGAAGATGGATCAAGAGAGATCTAAAGAATGGCCTACTCCAAAGTTTTTTTTTTAAGTAAGAAGCTTTCACGGGTTAGCAAGATTTTACAGAAAGTTTATTAGAAATTTCAATAGTATTTGTGCTCCTATAGTGGATAATATAAGGAAGTAACATCAATATTTTAATTGAACAAGAGAAGTTGAAAAGGGATTTAGACTGTTAAAGGAGAACATTACATAGAAACCAACTTTATTTTTATCATATTTTCAAAGGCATTTCAAGTCAGATGTGATGCAAGTGGGGTAGAAATTGGTATTTTCCTGAGTCAAGAAGATAAACTTGTTTCCTATTTTAGTGAGAAGTTGAATGATTCCAAGAAGAAACATTCAACTTATGAAAAATAATTTTATGCATTGATACATGCCATGAAGAAATGGAGGCATTACCTTAGGCCTAAAGAATTCATCTTATATTATAATAACCATGCTTTGCAACTCATAACCAAGAAGGAGAAATTAAATCAAAAACATGCCAAATGGGTAGAATTCATGCATAATTTTACTTTTGTTATTAAGAATATTAGTTGTAATGCTAACAAGGTTACATATGCTTTGAGAAGGATATTCTTAATTTTGTAGTAATTTCAAGTAAGTACGTTGGGATTTGAGCATCTCAAAGAGATGTAGAGATAAGATCCATACTTTAAAGAAACCTATAAAGCATGTGGAAATTCAATGATCGGAGATAGGAGTCCTTGGATGGAGTACATGATACATGAATGATTGTTGTTCAAAGGAAGTCAACCGTGCATTCCAAAATTCTCAATGAGCTGCAACATGCTGAAAGAAAAACATAGTGGTGGATTAGCTGGTCATTTTTTCCATGACAAGATGTTTTCCCAATTAAATTCTTCTTATTTTTTGCCAGGTATGAGGTATTAGGTGAAGAGATCTATTTACAGATGCAAAATTTGTTAGTATGCCAAAGGAAAACAACAAAATGTAGGTTTGTATAAGCCATTTCCTATACGAGACAGACCATAGGAATCTATAAGTATGGACTTTGTTTTATGTTTACCTAGAACAAAAAGGGGAACTGATTCAATCTTTTTGGTTTTTGATATATTTTCTAAGATGACACACTTTATACCCTATTACAAGACTAAATATGCAAAACACATAACAAACTTATTCTTTGAAGAGATTGTGAGACTACAAAAATTTCCTCGAAATATAGTTTCAAATAGAGACATAAAATTCATTGGAAAATTTTGGAGAACCTTGTGGATAAAGCTTGAAAAAAAATTATCATTTAGTTCAACCTATCACCCTCAAACTGATGGGAAGACTGAAGTAGTAAATAGAAGTTTTGGTAACTTGTTGAGGATCTTAGTTAATGAACATAAGAGCCAGTGGGATCAAGTTTTATCACAAGTTGAATTTTCCTATAATGACTCACCCAACATGAGTACAGGAAAGAGTCCATTCAAAATAGTATATGGAATGCATCCAAGGGGTGTTTCTGAACTTAGGAATTTGGGAAAACTAGAACTGAGGAGTGCAAATGTAGAATATTTTTCTACATACATGTAGAGGTTACATGAACAAGTCAAGGAACAACTACAAGACATCAATAAGAGGTATAAGCAGAGGGAAGATCATAAAATAAGAGAGGTCAAATTTGAAGTTGGAGATCAAGTGTTGACACAAAAGAGAAGAGAGATATTCCCAAGAGGAGAATATAACAAATGGAAGTTGAATAAAATAGGGCCTTGTAAGATCCTGAGGAAATTTTCAAGAAATGCTTATGAATTAGAGTTACCACCAGATATTTGAATATCTCCAATATTAAATGTTGCAAACCTATATCCTTACATAGAATCTGAAGCAGAGGATGGATATGGTAGTAAATATATTCAAGGGATGAATAAGATATCTACAACCAAGAAGTTGCAAATGGAAAAAATTCTTGATCAAAAGATTGCTAAGAAGACTAGGAAGAAGGATTACTATGAGTACTTAGTCGAAGGAAATATATTCCTTTGGAATATGAAACCTGGATGAATGCCGCAGAGATCCAAAAGCATGGAAAAAATATTGAATACCTCATGGAAATGATTCCATGAAAATTTCTATTCCACAGGAGTTTGATGTAGGGGGATCAAAGGAAATTCATGATTTTGACCCTAAGAGGGTCAAACCATTTACTAAAGGGGGCTGGCTCCCTTAATTTTGTTCCTGATTCTTAGAACAGATTGAGTTTTTTTGGGGATTTGTTGTAATAATTCGAGATTATCTAGTTAGAGATACCCGAGGATACTAAATCCTATATAAATGTAATATGTAAGTGTATCAGAGGTTAGAGAGAGGTTGGACAATGTGATATTCTGTGTAGTAAACCCAAAGAACTTCGAGATAGTCTCATCTCGAGTTCTGGAAATGAATGAATAAAATCAGGGTTGAATTTATGTATGGTGTTTTGATGCATGCCTTAATGTTTCTCAGAGAAATTATAGTGTGAAATTATGTTTAGTTATTTATCCAAAAATGAATCAGTTTATTGATCGAATATATTCTTTGATCTTATGAAAGTTTGCAGTAGAACTTACATTCTACATGAGCCTCCATATACGATCGTCGGAGCTGGAGTGGAAGCATTGGAATGGTTGGATATTTCTCTACAGGAAGGTATTAAGAGATCAAAATAAATCATCGATCCTTGATTATATTCAAATCAATGATCCTCATTCTTCATTGATTGAGTGGGAAGATTGAGTTTATACCGTCAAATCGTGACTGGCTTTGAGAATGTATGGTGGGGAACCTTTTCGCGTTTTGGAGTTTCCATAGCATTAATAGTAAAACCAAATGTGAATTGATATATGTTCTATCAAATGTGTGCCAATAACATGTCCAAAGGATCCCACCTAAATCCCAAAGTATTTATGAATGTCAACTATGGTGGGGGTAGGAGTAGTCACAACTTGACACTAGATTAATTTGATCGCTTCTTATTATGTGTGTTTTCAAATAAATTGATCTTGGTCATGGTTCAATGCATTAAGAAGGTGTAGAACATGGGAAATATATGCAAAAAATTATTGATGTTGTTTTTCATTCCCATGGAATTTTTTAGGATCTGCCTTGAAAACATTAAATTAAACCCCCCTTCCCATGCTTCATCCTTGAAACATGCTTATAATCCATATGATATGATCTTTTGAGAAATCTATTCAACTAGTACCAAGAAGGAGAATCCATCCATCCTAGTGAAATGTGGACATAGGTCCAACTATGCTCTTGCCAACTTGATATCAATTCTATTTTCTCCTTATCTCCACATTGTCATTGTTCTAATATGATATCTCCATGCATTTCTTTGAGTCTTCCATATACCTCTATACTCGATGCCTTTTTGTTTTCATGTTGATCCATAGTAAGTTTTTTTATGCTCATGACCTTTCCTTGATGATTTTTGTTTCTCAAGGTGAAGAGGGTGGAGATATACAACATACTTAGCTACTGGTTCTTCATTATTTGACTCTTAAACCCATGTTTCCTTTGAGGAAAATAGTTATACACATTCTTCTTAATTTTTATGTCATTCATAGGGATTTCCTTCAAGTTATTCCATTTCAAATTCATCCTCGGGATATTCATCTGATATATCCATAGGTATTGAAATTAGTTTCCCTACAAGGGATTTTTCATGTGCCCCCTTAGCTTTTCTTATTTTGTAAGAAAAATATTCTACAATGTGAATTTTGTTTTCTCATACCAAATCTTCATGAACTTCTTTTGCACATTAGTCTTAATTGTACTAATTGATTCCATACAAGGATAACAAATAATAAAATCCACATCTTCTATATCTATAGCATGAAAATATGAATGAAAAACATATTTATCCGTAGTAACTTTCAAGTCTTTAAAAAATTGGATAGTATCACTTGTTGTTTGACTATTTTTTGTGGGTATCTACAAACTTTTATCCAAGCAACTATTGATGAAATTATTATTGTCTCTAGGGATTATAGAAATAATGAACTTCTCCCACATAATAAATGGAACTCTAATAGAAACTTTTCCCTGGAAAATAAACCCTTGATGCTATCATTATCCTTCTTCACAACAAGAGGCCACTTGTATAAAAACAATTGCTCATATTATTCATTTTAAAGTGCCTCTATCACTTTCTTTTTAAGTCAATTAGAGTTCCACCATATGCTAGCATCATTTGTTATATTTCCATATACACAGATCCTCCATGTGATTGGGGAATGTTTCTTAAAGTCCTTTCTATATTCTTCAATTCTAGGACCATCACCTTTACCTATAAAATACATCATCCTTTCTATATCTTGAAAATAGAACCAAGGTTTTGAACAACTAACTTACTTTTCAATGGAGCTCTTTTGTACGACTAGAGTTTTGTGGTAGTGAATTTGAAATAACCATAACTCCCACATATTAATCAAAAAATATATTGCATCTATTGGTATTAATGTGGCATAAATTCAGAAACTATTAAAATATATCTGAATTTTAAATCATTGATATATTCACTTCCGAGACTCTGTTTTGAACCGTTTTCTTGAATTTTTTTCATGAATAATTTAGATATGAACTTCGTTTATTTAGATTTTGTAAAAAAAGATATGATAATGGATTTGAATGTGGCTGCATAATTTTTCCCTTCAAAATATATAAAAGGAAAAAAATCATCCTTTTTGTTCCCCAAGAAAGAGCTCTAATACCACATGTTTTCAAAGGTAAAAAAGAGGGTTTCTACACTTGTATCCATTGTTGTAGCTTTCTATAAATAATTTGAAGAAAATAATTATATATTTGAGTTCCTCTCAAGAAATCACCCAATTTAAAAATAAAATTGTTTGAATTGGATTCTAGGAAGTGAAGTTATCATTTATTTGAAATAAACTATTTTAGGAGATTTCTAATGACACCTGGACATTTGTAGAGGCAAGATATTTTGACAAACGTCCAAAATTGTAGATAGAATACTGTAAGTAGATATCGAGTTGTGGTGGAACCTTAGAATTGGGGTCATAATAGAAATTTTGATCCATATTAATGTATTTGGGGCCATTTCCAGTTTTCCACCCTCATAACCCTAATGGAACCAATGAATGATCATGTGGAGGAACATGACATGGGAGGCTCAAATGTTAATATTATGAAAGTCATAGGAGATGAAAGATATATTGAAGGAGTCTCAGGTAACTTTGCAAAAGTATATGGTCTATAATTTAAAGAGGAATTATATGAAATTAAAGAGAGTTGTATTATTGATGAGACATATCCTATCATATGAGGAGAGCATACCCATGAAATAGATGCCTAGCATGATTTAGAGGATGATTGTGATGATTGGTGCATGGATAGATGTTCATTAGATTTGATGAATATACTACACCTTTTGTAGAGAACATCATTTTGGAAAATTAGGAGCTCATTATGATTAATAGTGTTCAAATATCCATGGATGAATACCAAGAGATTGCATATTATCCAATGGTATTGTTCCTTCCAAATCAATAACAAAACTTTTATTGCTATGTGGGTGATCTTTTGGAAATGGATGGTTCAATTCATTTGGATCCACATGACCATGGTGGGTATTTGGAGCACCATACTCAACCACTCATCAATATCAATAATCATTAGTTGGTCATTATCCTAAGCACTTGGACATGTGACCTAAGGTTATGAGGGATCTTATTGAACCAATTAAACATTGAGGCTGGTATTTATACATGGGACCTTGTCATTATAGTCATCACTAATACATGGGATGTAGGTTTAAAGGTGATATTTTTGGACTAATTCAATGTTGTGACTAACCCTTATAACCCTAGTTCCTTGGACTACTTCAGTGTTGCGGTGAGCCCTCATACGTGGGGCCCTAGTTCACTACAAGCATTTAAGTAAATGATTTTCAAAGAGATATTGACTATTGGGATCCTCCATAGGGGTGTAATGGGGGATCAAAGGACTCATTAGAGTAAAATAACATACTTATGGTGCCCATTACATCTAAAATGGCTTAGTTCCACTATGGTTGTTATTAATAAATAAGGCCCACTAGTTACTTATCATTTAATAAATGTAATTTGTCTTTATTAATGAATTCCCATTATGTAGTTAGGATGTTATTATGTGGAGTCTTCCCAATGTAGGAGATACTTTAAAACAATGATTGATAAAAAAAAATGCTTAGAGGGGACTTCCATGACTTGAGAGCCCTTCACATGAAGTATTTCATCCCAAAAAAATTGATTAAATATTAGGGGGTTTGATTCCCTTTAATATATCTTGACCACCACTTGTTATATCAATTTATTGAATTAGGAGGGCCATTCAAAACCCCCCAATATCGTATTTCTCCCTTATCCCATGGAGGACCAAGTTTCCTCCTCAACGCTCCCCTTAGTTGATGCACCTCCATTATTGGTTCTACCCCTAAGTAAAATAATAATTGACCTCAAATGTATTCAGATATCCCTAATAATAGTAATCAAAACAATAAATATGGTGAAAGAGGCTTGAGGTGGATGGTGTATCCATAAAAAAAAATCAAACATTTGAAGGTTAATTTCCCTTACATTCTAAAAATCATCCTCTCACTCTCAATGACAAAGATTACTCCAAAACGTAAGGTTGTGGAAATTTCTTTTCACTTGGACTCTCTATCCCACACCATAGAATCACATTGGTTCTAATACAAAGTGGAAGAATAATTTAGGAATCTACAAAGAGCTAGTCAAAATAGTGAGAATAGAGATGATGTTACATTGGTTCTAATACAAAGTGGAAGAATAATTTAGGAATCTACAAAGAGCTAGTCAAAATAGTGAGAATAGAGATGATGTTACATTTTCATTGGTGGCCCAAGAAATTCATATGGTATTGGAATATTGAGCCTCGTTATCTCATATAATGGAAAAACAATAGCACTCTAGAGATCTTTGAATAACTCAAGGCTATATAAAACATTTAAAAGAATAGAAAATTGAAGTGAAATCCTCAATTTTGAGTTTGAAGGATAAATAAAAAAATTGGAAGGTAGTAACTCGTGTGCCAAAATAATTGATTGTCTATTTCCTTTCATTTATCAACTTTTTAGCATGAAGTTTGGTACACCCACCTTCCAAACATACGAAAATAGAGGAAAATTTAGGTTCATATCTATTCACATGGAATTTGTAGCTAGTACCCAAAAAGGGTATTAGTTTATGTTTATAATGTAGTTAATGTTTTTACAATGACTCATTCTTTTAAGGAAATATAGTAAATAATACTCTTGTAGATACTACAAGGATAAGACTTTACTAATATTATTAAGTCCAAATACTGACATATTTTTCAAGGTATAAGAATATAGAGAAAAAAAAATTATTAATAAATATTTTAATGTGACCTTACTCACTCTCATTCCCAAGTAAAAGGAGGCATTTATGAAAGATAAATATTATCTAATAACTTTATGTAACTCCATATATTAGATTACCTCTAAAGTAATGGATAAGCTCCTCAAACCGTCCTTACCCTTAAATTTCATAAGGGGGATTATTTTTTGTGAATAAATTTTTGATGGAATTATAGTACATCAAGATTCAATTCATTTAGTCCATAGTCCATAAAAAGAAATATCAATGAAACATGACAGAATATGAATAATTGAATTTTCTATTTATAAATCAAATTTTACAAGAATATCAATTCACGTCCTTACCCTTAAATTTCATAAGGGGGATTATTTTTTGTGAATAAATTTTTGATGGAATTATAGTACATCAAGATTCAATTCATTTAGTCCATAGTCCATAAAAAGAAATATCAATGAAACATGACAGAATATGAATAATTGAATTTTCTATTTATAAATCAAATTTTACAAGAATATCAATTCATGGAATTAGAATTCATGGATTCAGATGTGAAGTGTCTCTATATATAAACATTATATTAAATGGATCTCATTTATATTCTTTTATCATAATATGAGAAACCATATAAATGGATCGTGCTTCTCCACATATTTTCATTGTAGTGAAAAAATTTATTGGAAAAATAATTATTAAACAAATAGAATATATTTTAAAAAATATGGTGTGGGCCAAAATTAGAATATATTTGGGTGCATATAGTACAGTTTAAAATATTTAAACATTCAAAATCTAAGGAGTATAAGGTTTCTAAATTAATATTTTTTTATTTAAAAAATCACTTTGGAGATGGTTTTATGATTAGTAACTTATGTGGTACAAATTTGGAAAGAAAAATATGAAAGATTTGTTTTAATGGAAGGTTGTGTTTATATTTTTTAACTTTCCAAATGATTCATATATTTGAAATAGTGTAAAAAAGGGTATGAGAAATATCAATAAAAACACTTTTCATAAATTGAATATGGTAAATCAATGTGTTTGGATTTGTTCACTTATGAATGATTTATATATTTTGAATAGAGAAAAAAATAAAATTAGGGACCTCGATGAAAATAAATTTTGTGAAATTAGAGATTGCAAATTATTTTTTTTAGGTAGACTTATGAAATAAATTAGCCTTGTTAAGGAATATTATTGATCACCTAGGTGAGTTAGACATAAATAGGGAATGAGAAAAAATAAATATTTATCAATTTTTCACTAAATACTGATAACAAGGATTACATTCAGATTATTTGTGCTTAAGAAGGTGAAAAATCCAAACTTATGGTGGCCAATAAGGTTTCCAAGGAACATGGGAAAACAATTATGGAATGAATTGCAAAAATGATGGATACCAACGAATGATGGAAATGATATTATTACATGAGAGAGGATGGACCTTGGTTGTTTAACAATAATCTAGGTATATATTCCTTTAATTGAGCACTTAAATTTTGAAATAAATGATATACTTTGGGGAAAGGTTTAGAACTTGGGGCTCTTATCTTTTGAAATACATGATGTAGTTTGGGAAAAGGTTTCAAACTTGGAGCTTTGGCTCAAGGTATATATGTGGTTATGGAAATTGGGTTGGAAAAGTAATCTTACATGGGATAACATATGAAAAAATGGGTTTATATGATACTCTCAACATTTTATGTGCTTAAACAATTATGAAAATATTGATTATCATTTCATCTCCTATATCTACTAATAATACATATGGAACTAGATCCAAATGTGATGTGTATGACTATCCTAATGTAGTAGGATGTAATATCCTTTTGAGTGGACAAATGGTATATTAAAACCATAATTAGGGGATAGACTCAAAATATGTTGTTGGTATTTATGGCATGGAGCATAAGGCTAGAAAATAATCAAGATATTTTTGATGGAAAAATAAAACCAATCCAATTTATTCAAGAGAAAATATAAAGAATATTACAAAGGTCATATTCTCTAGGTTTTGGAAACAAGGGAGGATTTGTGTTTCGAAATAAATGATATTTATTTGGGGTAAATTTTGGAACCTTGAGCTTTGGCCCAAGGTTTCTATACTCTTATGTAAATTGGATTGGAAAAGTAATCTTACATGGGATAACATATGAAAACATGGTTTTATAAGATCTTCTCAATGTTTTATGTTGTTATCGTCTTTTAATTTGGTTTCCCTATGCATGGTACATATGGAACTATATCAAAATGGGATGTGCATGACTATCCTAAGGTAGCGGAATGAAATATCCTAGCCTTCCTTTGTTAGTGGAAAAAGGGTTATTTTAAACCATAAATATGGGATAAAGTATGAAATCTAGTGTTGGGATTTACAACACAAAGAGTAAGGACGAAAAGTAAAAAAAATAGTTTTGATGAAAAGTAAAACCAATCCATTGAAATTTGAAGGAAAATCTTAAGGAACATCATAGAGACCATCTTCTTTAAATTTTGAAACCAAGAGGATTGAAGTGAATATAAGAAGCAAGTCCAATCAATCATTTTTTGGAATTGATCTCATTGAGTACATTACATTCACTACATTGTAATCCTATAACATTACTCCCTTCCCAATTGCATGGTTCTTTCCATGCCCACCCTTCATCTAATGTGACTCTTATGTTTCCTCAACCAATATATTTTAAATGGGAAGATAAAACAAGTACAATTTATTGAAAGGAAAAGCATAAGACATATTAGAGAAACAACCTTCTTTTAATGTTTGGAAACAACATGATTTCATGGGCATCCAAGAACATGTTCAGGTTAGAATTTTGTGGGATTGATATTATTGCTCTATTACATTCACTATATGACAACCCTATAATATTTCTCCCATCCCCAATTGCATGGTTACCACCAAATACAACTTTCATCTAAGTTGAACTTCTATTTGACCTAAAAAATTAATATGGGTTGTGTATGTCTATCTTGGACCTTATGGCATGTAGTGGGAGATCTAATAGATTCCTTTGCATAGAACATTGGCATGTCCAATGATAATGGAGAAATTATCTTTCCTTTCCAAAAAGATTAGAAATTGTTCAATTTATGGGCATTAAACTTTTGATAATCGAACAAGATCACAACTCATGATTGAGAAAAATAAGAATTACTGCAATAATGGAGAAACTATATAGGTTTAGTCATACATTGGAGATTATGTGCTCCTCTTTAGGATATCCTCTAGCTACTCAAAGTATTTGAATTTTTCAAGTTAATTTACATTCAATGAGTAGGGATTTAGGAACATAATGGTAGATGCATTAGCTAATAATCCTCTTTACAACATCCTCTAGCTACTCAATGGATTTAACTTTTTCAGGTTAATTTACATTTGATGAGTAGGCATTTAGGAACATAGTGTTAGAGGCATTAGCTAACAAAGGAAATTATCAAATATGGCAACAAAAAGTGTGGAAAACTTACCTTCCAAACCATCTAAATGATATATTCATCAACTTGATTTATCAAAAAAAAAAGGAGCTACTAGCTAGGAAAAAAAAAGTTTATGGAAGTCACATAACTAAAGGCCTATGAAGAAACCTAAATTGTTGTATGGACGATAACTATGTGATTTGGATCCATAGGGAAGGAGAAGTCATATGAAGAAACCTAAATTGTCGTATGAACAACAACTACATGATTTGGATCCATAGGGAAGGAGGAGTTATACTCGAGTTATGCTTAAAAATCACCTGTGATCCAAAGTGTGTAAGTATGTAAAAATTGAAGAAGTATAAGGTTAAAATTTATAATTATAATAGTCTCATCACCATGACCCTTTAGATAGTAATCACCATAAGGTTAAAGATACATTTATAATGTAATGTGGAATAGAGTGCAAACATATTTAAATGAGGGTATATATGTCACATAGTTCACATCATGATTGTTAATGCAATATGAAAATTTGCTATCACTCATTGAACAAAGGAACTATGAAGAGGAAGAAATATGTTATAAAGGGTGTGCGATTTTGAGTCAAATAAAAATTTGGATATTCTTTGACCATTACTTTTAGATTAAAAAAGGGCACTACCAAGAGGAAGACACACATCATGAAGGGTTGGCATTTTGATCAATTTATTAAAATTTGGACATTTTCTACCATTTCTCTATTACCACCACCATGGGTGCCTTACCTTAAGCTATGTCAAAAATACCATTGAAAATTACCATTACTGGGGAGGACTTACTTTTCTTAAAATCTTTAAATGACATAATTTATGTCTTACTATATTCATAATCTTTGTCCCAAATGAAAATACTAAACATTAAAAAACTTACTGATTCCCAAAAACATGGTACGTTATGTTAAACAACTTATTACCCTATATTGATTCAACCATGGATTTTACCTAACCAAGAACCACTCCTACATATCCAAGTATACAATAACCTAGCAACATTACTTTTTAAAGGTTGGATGTTCGATTCTATCATTTTTATAACTCCTAGAAAGATGATTGAGTTGCAATTAGACCTCTCTCTTAAAGTGTTAACAAATAACCATATATAGCCTTCCTAAGAAAAGCAACTTTATATAGCATAGCATTCCTAAGAAAAGCAACTTTATATAGCATGTCCTGAACAATACCATTTTTCTCTCCCTAGTAAATTTGCATTATCTTGTGGCTTTTGAAGGGATAATTGGCTCCTCTTGGGATGACATGAGTAGCTTATCGCAGCAACTGACTTTCAAAGTGTGAAAGAACCAAAGATAATAACACAAATCCCTGATTTCAATTTACAAGAGGTTGAGGAGATGATCGGAGCAACTCACTTTCAAATTGTGAAAGAAGTAGAGATAATAACACAAATATCTGATTTCAATTTACAAGATCTAATTGGGAATCCGGCATACCTTTTCTTCTTCTAAAATGCAAGGCAGCAATTTACGTTTGATTTCAATTTGCAAGAACTAAGTGAGAAGATACCATCTTTTTTCCACTTCTAAAATGCCAGCCAAGTAGCAATTCTGTTTGGTGGCTCAAAAGAGCAAGAATGAATGAACCTGTTAACAAATTCAGTCTTAACAGAAATCCTCTTGATAAGAAGGATAAAGTTACATCTTCTGGATATGAAATTCATTCTCAAGCATTTTCAGTTATTGCACAGATTGAGATTGATTGAACAATATGAAATGAGAAACATTTCACAGTTTCAATTTT